>VDFB02103218.1:176766-222953 GCA_007258455.2 Sequoia sempervirens | reverse complement strand
TGAAGAAGAGTGAAAATGATTAAGTGTGTTAAGTTAGTCTATTGAACATCACTGGAGTTGCATCAACACTTGTTAGGTGCACTATTTTCAATTCATTTCAGTTGTGAAGCACAATTTTGTTTTGTGAATCCTTTTTGTAGGCAGTGAGCCTCCCTTGTAAGCATTGACCTTTTGTATCTAGATAGTGAGTATTTTTTAGCCTAGTAGTGAGCCTTATATATTAATTTTTTCAACTATTGTATATTGTGAGTCAATCCTCACTGTGGTTTTCCCCTCTTTGATTTTTCCACGTAAAATTTGGTGTTCAGTGTGTTAATTTTACTTTTTTTTTGTATTTCATGCTCATGCTTAATAACAAAATAGTGTGGTTATGGAATTGATAAGTATTGAAGTTTTAAGTTTGAATTTATATGACAATTGATTCACCCCCCCTCTCATTTTTCCTACACCTATTAACAACCTAGTGGATAGCTAGAGTTTCATTATCCCAAAGTGAGCATGCATTATTGTTTGCATAATGGACATCAAATTGTACTTTTTGGACAAAAAATTGAGCTTGTTTCACGTCACATTGAACAATCAAGCTTGATCCACCTTATTTGTTTTTACTTGAGCATGTGCAGGATCATCATGGAAAAAACAAGCCTTTGAGTGGCAAAAAAATAAAAAATAAATAAAGTTAGGAAACTTGACGTAAAAATTTGTATAAGTTATCATATTATTTCAAAAATATGTAAGAATAGAATCTGTAGCAAATTGAATGTAGTTTCTAAACTAGGTTTTTTTGTTTAAATCTTATTTGGTGAAAATTTTAAATTTCAATGCAGTAGTACTTAAATTTTAGGGAAAAAATGAGAAGTAGGTGTTTGTTTGACCACCCTAACCACAATAAAATGATAATATTTTTTAATAATATTTTAGACATAAGTAGAGGACTCATGTCCAAATGTGATACATATTTTTTTATATTTTTTTTCCAAATAAATAATCAATTATGATTTTTTTTATTAAAAATTTCTAAAAATATTAAAACTCGTATGTCTGGCCACCTTAACTTGGTCAAAACTTCATGAAATTCAATTTTTATTCTTTCAATCCTATATTATGAAAAGCATAGAATGCGATGCATGTTTTGGATTTCAAAAATGCAATACCATTTGAAAGCTATGGATTTTTTTCAATCAACCTATCAACCAAGACTTTAGTCATAATTCAAATAGAAAATGAATAATAGTTATTTATTAAATTCAAAGTAAAGAATAATTTATATTGGTGTAAAGTTAAGAATCTCCTTTAAAAACCCTTTTTATTTCATCAATTTAGTATTAAAAAAATTCATCAACCCCATAACCTACAAATACCCATCATATCACCACTTTTTGGCCCATCATGATCCTGCACATACCCACTTTTCTTTTAAGTCTTGGATATTGTATGATTGAGTAATATTGTTGTTGTTGTTGCATACATATATTTTGAATGTCTACTTTAGTGTGTGTTTGATGCATGTTCATCTTATAACTAAAGTGGGCGGTAAATGTGGTTTAGAAAAATGTATCCCTTTTACAATTTCACACTTAATGTGGACATAATTATGCCTCAATTTAGTGTTTTAATATGTATTTTATATATTCACATTAATTATAGGGACATATTAATTAAAAGGAACTTAATTATACCTTGATTTAGTGTTGTAAAATTTATTTATTTACACTTTCACTCTTATAAGTTAGGGATTCTTTAATTAATTGTGTTATTTTTTCCATAATTGGCCACTTTAATAAAATAAAAGCCTATTTAATCACATTTTCTGAAGAGAAAACTAGACATTCATTAATTCCTTAACATAACACTTCTCATTGAGTAATGTGTGTCCTACGGTGTAGGACTTAGGACCCATTCACCCATGGGTGAATAGGTCCTCCCTTAGACCTAGGATGCAAATTTAAATGATTTTTTGGGTAGTATTTTAACATATTCAAATCTATATTTAGATGCTAGCTTGTGATATTTGAATTTTTTTATAAAATTATGGATACATATCTATAAATATAAGGTTATTTCACTATGTTTCAACTAAGATTTTCAAGCTAAAATATTTTGAAGTGAGAATTTGTGCAAAAAAAATATTATTATGAAAATTTGAAGAGAAATTTAAGGCATTCAAGATAAAAATTATTGAATATTTATGGCAGCAATCAAGATCCAATTTTCATGTTGTAACGCCCTGCTAAGGGACCAAGTGGATTAACACAAATAAAACCATCAACACCAAGCCAATTTTTATTTTTTATTTTTTTAAAGAAACTAAAGTAACACTAACTAATGCAACTCAACCAATTAATATGAATGACATCATTACATTAACATGATATTATAATCACATTATAACCTAAAAGTAATATTGAACATAACCCATTTGCACACCTATCCACCATGGTCCCCTAATGTTGCTACTAAGGTACACCCACACTAATTAAGCCTAAAGAACATATTTGATATACTATGACCATATTTTACTAACACTTGAATGTAAATTAATCTCATACATCAAAATTATCTTCAAACCACATCTAACACTATGCCAATATAAATCTATTCTTAATCAATGTTATAAAATAAGTAAATAAAGATATATCATATCTACTACTTAATTAAACTCATGCATTATAAATACAACATTTCTACACTAAACCTCTCTATTACATACTAAACAATAGTAAAAATGTGTATAATCAAGATTGTAACAATTCACTCACTTTTCTTATACAAGAATGCTACCATGAATACGATTCATAAATCTAAGAGGTACATATGTATAAGATACACTAAACATAATTTTTATATGAAAATATCACCTACACATAAATTCAACTATAGAATGAAGTGAAAAGAAAGACTCTCCATGTTGCGCACGAATTGCACCACCTAAATCCTAATAGATGGTTCAGAAATACCACCCTACCACGTGGAACCCTAAGGCCCACTCCCTCCATGCTAGGAGACAACACTAGGCCCCACAAACAAGCAAACAACAGAATAGAAACCACAAGTGGCTAACACTAAACATTCAAGAAGACTACCAAAATAAGAATCAACCAAAAATTACAATAACTTCACAAATACTTCTAGGTACTTCTATAGACCCATTCACATAACATAAATGGATAGAAAACTAAAAATTTTATCATTAAACCACAACACTACAATAAAGTATATTACATCAACCTCATAATCTTATAACATAATAACTCACTTTAGTTTAGTAATTCACAATCAAGACCAATAATGCACATCCCTGACATAATTGATCTTTACAAATACAGAAGCTTCAATACAAAATCTCACAAATATGAAGGGATTTATAACATGAAAATAGTAAACACAATTAAATAAAAATGGTACAACACAATACAGATCAAATAATATAGTTATACCCTCAAATACAACTTTTAAAACTAAACTAATTCTCATTTAACAATAGTCGAATTTGTTAACAATAAAATAGTCATATCAACTCGAAATCAAAATCTATAAAATACCCATTTTAGATTTAGTCGTTGACTACTCAGCAACGTGAAAGAAATTGACTCAAAATGAATAATAATTTCACAAAATGCAAAATAATAGATGGATTCCATAAAACCCTCTTTTCGGCAATACTCGATTACAGTCAAATGACAAAATGAGTAAATTAACAACCAGATTTTATCCAAAATAATATGTAAAAAAAAAGAATATTAAAATTAATTTAAGCTATTTCAAACCCCTATAAATTTAAAATCTCAATCTTCCTTTGGCTGGTTACAAGGAGAAATAAAAATATTCTCAATCATAGAGGAGCAACTTGACAACAATCTCGTGTTTCAACCATATCTCACAAACTACGATCTGGGTTTCTAAGATTTTTGGACAGAATTTAAACCACAACAAGATGAAAAACCCTTTAAAAATTGCACCAACCCAGTTTGTAAATTTAAATTTATGGGCAACGCAATAAGACCCTTTTACTGGTTAAGAATAAGAATAAATATGTATTGATTTTTATTGTAAAATAAATAAATGTTTCATTCACATACAGAAATAAAACTATCCAATATTTATTTTAAAAAAAAAATCAAAAGAAAGAAATCAATCAAATCATTCATATATACAAAAGAAAATTTTAACACAAGATCTGAAAATCCAACCTGGATCCAACGCTTGGGAATGACATAAATTTGATGCTGAGCTCCAAAGTTTTCAACTTTCAAAACTCTCAAATTGCCACAAATTTCTCATTGCTCCTTCCTCTTTGCAAGCATAGAAAAATATCTCCTGAAAAAGAATCCAAATCCAAATCCAATATGCATGCCAAAATAGAATAACCCAACAAAGAGAAACTATTTTTTTTTCTCCTCCCAACTAAAAAAACACTTCTAGAACCCAAAAGACCAAAAGACAACCTCCCAGCCACCCTTTTAACTTCTATTTTCGTCACTTTTCATAATGGAGTAATTAGGGTGGGTTCTGGACTCTCAAAACATAATTTTATAAAATAAAAATGCCTCTCACCCAAAAAGTTATCACATAGGTAACATTTTAAATCACTAAAACCACATAAAGACTTCATATAACATAAATTAAGTGACCATTTTAATAAAATGAATCAAGAGACTAATAATGCAAAAATTACATCCAAACAAAATTAAAACAAATATTACTCAATAACTATAATCAAATACCAAATAATGATAATAATAAACAATAACTAAATAATTATTCCTCAAAATAATAACATAATAAAACATAACATAAATAATGTCACTTATGGATAATATTATATCACACCTCAAACACATTAATAAAAATCATCACAATAAATATAATAGATTCAATATCTAACTTCACTCAAATAACTCACAAACTAAGGTAAAATATAAATCATAAAATAACTTCACATAAAAGAGCAACATTCACATCAAAAGATAAATAACACTAATCACAATAATAACACAACTAACCACAGCGTTTAACACCAACAGATTGAGATCCAAAACTAAGGTTAGACAAAAAAATCAAACAATCACATATTGGATAAGAAACAACCGAATAAATGCAACACTCCAAACATAGGGTAAAGGAGATCGGACATTGTCTCATGACAACCTGAAAAAGTTAACACATTCTTCATCAATTGTCTCTAATTGAGAACAATGGCTAGGGTTAGGTTATAATTTGGGCCTACATGTTATCTCCTCAACCACCATTGGGATTAGAGGCACACTTAGACCTGCTAATTTAGGTAGAGACATAGCCTAGTACCTGTTCACTTAAACATACAAATTAGAGCACATGTGCATAAAAGCCGAAGCACTAGGAAAGAAGCTCTAGCAATCGTATCTCATTCCTATATGTCTCTCATACGTCCAATGGTACGATGTCGCCCTTTCCACTTATCCTAACAAACATACTACTGTATCACTCAGTTATCCAAGTAAATCTCTGCATAATAACAATAACATAACAATATGCATCATACTCACCAAAACACTAATAGAAGCTCATGCCCCATCTTGCAACCACAAAGCTTGAACACAAACCAATATATTTTATGATAATAAAGATAACCATAATCAAAATCATAATAATATGACAACACAATGATAATATATTAGAATCAAGTGAAAACCCTAAAGGTAACAAAACACTTTCATCACATCAATATGTAATAACATACATCATAGTAATGGTCATGTCTGAACACACACATCATGATAAATATATCCTTAAACACATATAATAAATCATTTCCTAACATTTTTACTTAGTCCATAAATTCATGATATACAATATCAATTGTTTAACATCATTAGCACATACCTTTAAATGTCTCTATTATTTTACTTTCACCTCCAAGTTGCAAAACCAAACTTCCTACACATCCACTATGAGAATGGAGGGGCACTACATCCTCCCCCCGTAAAACTTGACTTACTCCTAGAAGTCATAGACTATGGTGGAAACATAAGACATTAGTACCCAAAAATTTTCTATTATATATTTGATGTACATCCTCTTTCTGAATATCTTTGATCAAAATCACTATCTAACTACACATTAGAAAGTAATACTTTTCTATCTACCTTTACTTAGAAATCCTTACATCTGTTATAGTATGATACTTGATTTTACACTAACAATATAGAAAGCACTCCAATTAACTCCTTTTTCCATTCCTAATTATAAAAACCTCCATAATCTTATGTAAGGGATGCACATATATATTTTTTTTAATTCAGAAATACACATTGTCTCCTATTTTAGAAACTTATTTTCAATTACAATTTATGATTTCAATAACATCCACTCCATTTAATACCATAGATTGACAATACATTCAAATTTAACATAGCATGGTTATCCCTCTTTTACATCAATAAGCAACAACACATAAGAAATATACATCTAACACATACATACACAATCACATCACCAAGAAAAGCACATCACAAGGCTACACAAGGGTCCATCTGGACACCGAAAAGCAGCATACTAATCCATGATACATAATCCAAGAGCCAAGAGTCAATATCCATCTCACATAATCCATACCTCACACTCAGTGGCTTGATGGTGTTAGGCCACACTCACATGGTGAGACCATCCATACAAGACCACAATGACCTACCTCTTGTTGTATAAGGTGGTGAGCCTCCAAGAGATAGTCATCACACATAGGTGGGTAGTGGGTCCTAGCTGTGTAACAGCCTCACATACCCCCATCCTCATGGTTCCCTGCGTCTACTTCCTCGTATACACTCACCAAGTTTGCCTCATACATCCTTGGAGAGGAATCACAATACAACAAATGGCCGACATCGAAAACTATAAGGATAAATTAGTTTAGCCACCAAAGTCATAAATAAAAGAAAACAAAAGTTCAATTTCAACAATAAAGAAATAAATGTGCACAATTTCAACACTAAATCAAATGTAACCACAAGGTCTATGAGCAAATAAGATCACAAGGTGTGGCTAAACCATCATAATCAAATATAAACAAGGTTTCGGCCTTCACAATCACTAGAAAATCATCAATAATTATAAAGAAAGTTCACAATCTTAGAAATTGCACTATACAACACTGCGTGACTAGATACTAGCCATCAAACGAGGAAGGAGGGAACAACGTCCGGCTATACAATAGCCCCCATGTGGTGTGGAGTGAGCACACCATCCACATGTCCCAGAGTGTGCTCCTCGGCTACACCCCGCTTCACGTCGTCACGTGGCATGGACTAGCCAAGTGGCCCTCACACTCCTTGGCTATCCGCATGGGATGTGCACCTCGGCCCCCATCCCACATCGCATCTCAATGCGGCATGGTCATACACTAGTCGGAGAAGGCACGCACTGGTCATATGCCGCATGACATTGTGTCTGTGGCTCCACGGAAATAGGCATGTGCTAGACACACCCCACATAGCGATACCTCATGGAGAAGGCACACGCAGGTACTCACCATAGCCAGAGGTATACATGGCTAGGACATACCCATATGCTAACCGACCCAAACAATGTCGAAAGCAAACATGAGTATTCCCTCTACAAGTGTGTGAGACCCCATTACGCTCATCACACAAGTAGGCTATCATAACAAAATCTCATAGTGCACCTTCACGTGTCTATGCACGTGGCATCGTGTCCTTGAGCCCAACTCGCTACCATTAGCAACACGTCATCATCACCAGCACTATGTCAGAACATCAGTGGGGTGTGGCATCGTATCCATTGCATCATGTCAGAACATGTGCGAATATGGTATATTTAATACATATATAAGTATATCAATATGGGGCTACTCGAGCTTCACCTCTCATACAGACGAGGTTGACTCGCTAATGTCAGCTCAACGTCCCTATGGACGGCCAGACAAATACTAACAAACCAATGCTTCTATACTCAAAACTGTGGGAATTAGGCTCACACATATGGATCAAGTACCTTGATCCATCAGAAGGGGAAGTAGTGAGTACGTTGCCTCAGGATCAGTTGAGCTAAGACTGCTCTACGTCGCATTATGCGTATGCTGCACACTCCACCCAAGGAAATTTGTGGCTGCTACTACCCCTTCACGGATTGAGGGATTGGAGAACCAAAAGAAAAGAATCTATGAAACCATCTTTTGGCTACTCATATATAAATTTCAACCAGATGTGGGTTGGTCCTCAATCAGGTAACAAACATACAAGAACACATAAAGGTATGGTTAATCCCACACCAACAAATACACAATTTTCTCCATGGATGGGTACAGAGTATCACCATCCCATGGGCACACAAAGCAAGTACGGGGTATTCACAACACTCAACCAATGCACAGTTACTGGTTTCTCACATTTACAAGGGATAAAATTACATACACAATTCCATGAGAACATTTACTTCCATAATCCATGTGATTCATATCATTACATATGTCAATAACCCTTTATCATCTTTTCTTTCACTCTACTTTTTTTCATATATCACATGATGCTAATATGTTAATGTCAAGATTATCGTGATCACTTATCAACTCCACTAAACAAGTTTGCATTCACTTTTATTCATTCGACATAACATTTTATCCTTATAACATATGCATATGCAAACTAATTTTTCCTCCACACTAAGAATTTTACATAAGTAGCATGAATTTTTAATTGCATCTAAGAATCATTAATACTTCCACACCATTATTCATGTATCTGGAGTTCAACTAGTTATACACAAGTTATTCAAATTTTCACAGAACAAAAGGACATCACATATTTGTTTTGTTTTTTTTAAACACAATCCCACATTCTCTCAAACTTTATCTCAGACCAATACAAGTAACACTAAACATTTGCATAGTGATTATGCCTACTCAAACATTCATATCTGATACCTAAGCTTAATTGTTACACATGTTACCCCCACATAATAATTTGACATGCAAGACATCCAATGGATAAATCTTTTCTATTTATACCAAAGTAAGAAAGGAGAGACATTGCGTTATAGGTTTCAACTATACAAAACAACCAAGGTGTCCAAATACCAATACAATCATCATAATTTTTCAAAAATAGAAATTTAGTTATATGCACTAGCATCTTATTTATTCCACAAAAGTAGTCATTTCCAATAAAAACATATCATATCATATGATGCAAACTTATCCACATAAATTTATTTCCAAATACATAGATTAAATACCTAGCAACTACACTTAGTCCCATTCATAATTTATCTTTTATGCATGAACCATAAATAAGGAGTACAATTTCAAGAGAATATATAGTCCACCACTCAAGTAAATTCAAATATAATTTCTTTGATTCATAGTCAAGGTTTAAGCATACAAGTTTAAGACCTAAATGATTTTCTATTATAATGTTGTTTAATACCCTTTTCTTTTTTATATTAATTGTATGTGGGTTAGGATGAAGAAGAAACAAGATAACTTAATTTAATGCAAGCAATTTGCAAATGCAACATTTCCAAACAAAGCATCTATACAAAGGAAAAATAAGTCACACCTTCTACCCAAATTTTAAGTACCACTCATAGACAAGTTTTCCATTTATAAACATAGCTAAAAACAAAGTTAAGATTTCATTACATCACTCAACATGTATTATAACGATCACAAAATATCGACAATAATTCATTTATAAACCACCTACATATTTTCCTTAATTTATTCTAAGAACCATTTTACATGCAATATATTCATAATGTTATGAAAACGCACTAAACAATATATGGGTGTAAACACTCCTACAAAACATAGAAAAACACACGAATACATGACATACATAGGTCAGGACTTCCCTATTAATTACATAACATACACTCTTAAGCACTTGCATAAAACCACATAAGAAGCCTAACTACACCAAATAACATCTTATCATAATGCACATTTAGTCAAACAAAAATAATTTATATGCCAACTTGTTAACTAATTAATCTAAACTCACCAATACATCCCAAGATTAAATTTACATTTTTAAGGAACTAAAAGTCATGGAAATGAAACAAGATCACACAAGAAAAAAAAACAATAGTTACAAACATATAAGGAATCACACCCAACAAGAGAATACACAAAGTGTATAATCCTCTATCTAACGTCTCATCTAAGTGTATAGATTAAAACAAGGTATCTAACACAAGGGTCCCTATGATTTTTTAGTCACACATCAAACATTCATTAGCACATGCATAAGAAAAAGTTACTATAACAAGACATGGGCAACAACATTAACCAAAGATACCAGTGCTGCAACACTGGCTCTGATACCAGATGTAACGCCCCGCGAAGGGACCAAGTGGATTAACACAAATAAAACAATCAACACCAAGCCAAATTTTTTTTTTTTTTAAAGAAACTAAAGTAACACTAACTAATGCAACTCAACCAATTAATGCCATCATTACATTAACATGATATTATAATCACATTATAACCTAAAAGTAATATTGAACATAACCCATTTGCACACCTATCCACCATGGTCCCCTAACATCGCTACTAAGGTACACCTACACTAATTAAGCCTAAAAAACATATTTGATATACTATGACCATATTTTACTAACACTTGAATGTAAATTAATCTCATACATCAAAATTATCTTCAAACCATATCTAATACTATGCCAATATAAATCTATTCTTAATCAATGTTATAAAATAAGTACATAAAGATATATCATATCTACTACTTAATTAAACTCATGCATTATAAATACAAAATTTCTACACTAAACCTCTCTATTACATACTAAATAATAGTAAAAATGTGTATAATCAAGATTGTAACAATTCACTCACTTTTCTTATAAAAGAATGCTACCATGAATACGATTCATAAATCTAAGAGGTACATATGTATAAGATACACCAAACATAATTTTTTTATGAAAATATCACCTGCACATAAATTCAACTATAGAATGAAGCGAAAAGAAAGACTCTCCATGTTGCGCACGAATTGCACCACCTAAATCCCAATGGATGGTTCGGAAATACCACCATACCACGTGGAACCCTGAGGCCCACTCCCTCCGTGCTAGGAGACAACACTAGGCCCCACAAACAAGCAAACAATAGAACAGAAACCACAAGTGGCTGACACTAAACATTCAAGAAGACTACCAAAATAAGAATCAACCGAAAATTACAATAACTTCACAAATACTTCTAGGTACTTCTATAGACCCATTCACATAACACAAATGGATAGAAAACTAAAAAGCTTATCATTAAACCACAACACTACAATAAAGTATATTACATCAATCTCATAATCTTATAACATAATAACTCACTTTAGTTTAGTAATTCACAATCAAGACCAACAATGCACATCCCTGACATAATTGATCTTTATAAATACAGAAGCTTCAATACAAGATCTCACAAATATGAAGGGATTTATAACATGAAAATAGTAAACACAATTAAATAAAAATGGTACAACACAATACAGATCAAAGAATATAGTTATACCCTCAAATACAACTTTTAAAACTAAACTAATTCTCACTTGACAACAGTCAAATCTGTTAACAATAAAACAGCCATAAAATAGTCATATCAACTCGAAATCAAAATCTGTAAAATACCCATTTCAGATTTAGTCGTCGACTACTTAGCAATGCAAAATAAATTGACTCAAAATGAATAATAATTTCATAAAATGTAAAACAATAGATGGATTCCATAAAACCCTCTTTTCGGCAATACTTGATTATAGTCAAATGACAAAATGAGTAACTTAACAACCAGATTTTATCCAAAATAATATATATAAAAAAAAGAATATTAAAATTAATTTAAGCTATTTCAAACCCCTATAAATTTAAAATCTCAATCTTCCTTTGGCTAGTTACGGGGAGAAATAAAAATATTCTCAATCATAGAGGAGCAACTTGACAGTAGTCTCGTGTTTCAACCATATCTCACAAACTACGATCTGGATTTCTGAGATTTTCGGACAACATTTAAACAACAACAAGATGCAAAAACCCTTTATAAATCTCACCAACCTAGTTTGTAAATTTAAATTTATCGGCAACGCAATTAGACCCTTTTACTGGTAAAGAATAAAAATAAATATGTATTAATTTTTATTGTAAAATAAATAAATGTTTCATTCACACACAGAAATAAAACTATCCAATATTTATTTAAAAGAAAAAAAACAAAAGAAAAAAATCAATCAAATCATTCATACATACAAAAGAAAATTTTAACACAACATCTGAAAATCCAACCTAGATCCAAGGCTTGGGAATGACAAAAATTTGATGCTGAGCTCCAAAGTTTTTAACTTTCAAAACCCTCAAATTGCCACAAATTTCTCATTGCTCCTTCCTCTTTGCAAGCATATAAAAATCTCTCCCGAAAAAGAATCCAAATCCAAATCCAATATGCACGCCAAAATAGAATAACCCAACAGAGAGAAACTATTTTTTTTCTTCTCCCAAATAAAAAGAACACTTCCAGAACCCAAAAGACCAAAAGACAACCTCCCAGCCACCCTTTTAACTTCCATTTTCGTCACTTTTCATAATGGAGTAATTATGGCGGGTTCTGGATTCTCAAAACATAATTTTATAAAACAAAAATACCTCTCACCCAAAAAGTTATCACATAGGTAACATTTTAAATCATTAAAACCACATAAAGACTTCATAAAACATAAATTAAGTGACCATTTTAATAAAATGAATCAAGAGACTAATAATGCAAAAATTACATCCAAACAAAAGTAAAACAAATATTACTCAATAACAATAATCAAATACCAAATAATGATAATAATAAACAATAATTAAATAATTATTCCTCAAAATAATAACATAATAAAACATAACATAAATAAATGTCACTTATGGATAATATTATATCACACCTCAAACACATTAATAAAAATCATAACAATAAATATAATAGATTCAATATCTAACTTCACTCAAATAACTCACAAACTAAAGTAAAATATAAATCATAAAATAACTTCACATAAAAGAGCAACATTCACATCAAAAGATAAATAACACTAATCACAATCATAACAACACAACTAACCACAGGGTTTAACACCAACAGATTGAGATCCAAAATTAAGGTTAGACAACAAAATCAAACAATCACATATCGCATAAGAAATAATCGAATAAATGCAACACTCCAAACATAGGGTAAAGAAGATCAGACATTGTCTCATGACAACCCAAAAAAGTTAACACATTCTTCATCAATTATCTCTAATTGAGAACAATGGCTAGGGTTAGGTTATAATTTGGGCCTAGATGTTATCTCCTCAACCACCATTGGGATTATAGGCACACTCAGACCTTCTAATTTAGGTAGAGACGTAGCCTAGTACCTGTTCACTTAAACATACAAATTAGAGCACATGTGCATAATAGCTGAAGCACTAGAAAATAAGCTCTAGCAATTGTATCTCATTCCTGTATGTCTCTCATACGTCTAATGGTACGATACTACCCTTTCCACTTATCATAACAAACATACTATTGTATCACTCAGTTATCCAAGTAAATCTCTGCATAATAACAATAATATAACAATATGCATCATACTCACCAAAACACTAATAGAAGCTCATGCCCCATCTTGCAACCACAAAGCTTTAACACAAATCAGTATATTTTATGATAATAAAGATAACCATAATCAAAATCATAATAATATGACAATACAATGATAATATATTAGAATCAAGTGAAAACCCCAAAGGTAACAAAACACTTTCATCACATCAATATGTCAATAACATACATCATAGTAATGGTCATGTCTGAACACACACATCATGATAAATATATCCTTAAACGCATATAATAAATCATGATATACAATATTAATTGTTTAACATCATTAGCACATACCTTTAAATGTCTCTATTATTTTACTTTCATCTCCAAGTTCGAAAGCCAAACTTCCTGCACATCCACTATGAGAATGGATGGGCACTACACATGTTAATGTTTTCTAGCATAATGCATGTTATTGGAGCTAATATTATAATGTAGGTTTCATGATCCATTCAAGCACTCAAAGCATTATTTCAAGTCATGTTTAAAAGTTCAAGATCCACATCCATTGAAGCAATTTCATGCAAGTGGTAGATTTACATTCCTAGATTTATTCAAGGGTTTGGTGAGTTATGACATTTATTTTTCATTGTTCATTCCCTCTTTAATGTTTTTATTCATTTCATTTTTTGATTATCAAAATGGGGTTTGATGAAGGTAAACCCCCATTTACCACCAACAAAAAAAATTTCCTCTGGATTTTTGTTTACAAATTTAGGTGGAAGAAATATTGAATATCTCTTAAAGAGAGAATTTGAAGAAGTTGTCAAAGTTATAAAAGTTATCATAAAAGTTGTCATCTCATGAAAAATCAATTATAGAATTTTTTTTGGCTTTTCGAGCCTCAAACCTTAGCAAATTAGAAGATTCAAATCTATAACAAAGGCTCCCAAAAGTTGTAGAAAAACCCTAACTAAAGACCCATTTTCCTGTGGGTGAATGAGTCCCTTATCAACTTTAGTAAAGCATTTTTTATGACTAGTAAAAGTAATTCTACCCTTCTCTCATATGTGATCTAATTTTTGGTTCTACTTATTTTGAGTATCATCTAGCTATTCCAATTCATGGACTAAATTTTAGAGCTAGTTTAGTATTTTTAGTTTTTCTCCCCAAACTATTGTTTGACCAAGACCCCTTGCAAAAAAAGGAAATATGTAGATTCACACTCTGACTTGATTCACCTAAGGGTTGATAGCCATTTTAGTGTTTGGATATCATTTCCTAATGAATTAACAAAGAATAGGACCCTATGTGGTTCATACCCCTATTATGATCCACCAACCCTATTTTTTATCTTTTTAGGGAGAAAATAAAGTTAATTCAAATGTGTACAATTAAATCGTCTAAGTCACATACCTAGGATACAAGTCAAAACACAAAAGAATAGAAAAAATCTAGAAAACATGGTAAGAAGTAAAAATTTTAGGTAGAGAAGAAGAAAGATCAAAAATTTGTTGCTTCAAATGTCATTAATTGGAACTCATTATCAAGTGGTGAAAAATCCAAAAAAGGGGAATTCTAATAGTTTGTATTGTAAGATGCCTAGACATAATGATCATACGTGTTTAAAAAATGGTCACATTTTTTATATTTTGAAAAGAATAATATTAACGCGCCTACCTAATTTTTCAAACAAATTTGATCAGAAGAGTCTTCTATGGACATAGATAAAATAAAGGGGAAAGGAAAGGACATGGCCCTAGTTTTTATTGCATCAAATCTTAATACTTAGATTGTAATACCCCTCATGTTGTTTGGACTTGATACTTCTGTGGTTTTTCTTGATACTTTGAGACTTTGGTGGTTACTGTTTGTTGGTTGGATTTGTGGATTGGATAGTTTAAACTATTTGTTGACTCTGCTACTTTACTTGATGACATGGATATTATGATATGACATGATGGTTACACTTGGTTTGGTAATATCTAATTTGATGCAGTAGTATATTATAATGCAATATGTAACTCCCTGCCATGCAACCCTAAGGGAAGTTGAAAATAACAACACAAAGCAATAATTTTATTTTATTAAGTACAAAAAGCAAGAAAGTTCACCACACATTGCCAACAACCCCTAAGGTTATGAGACTGGGTTTACTTAAACCCAAAAAAGAAACATGCATTAAAAAATAACATTTAATATACTTAACAAATAAAATTCTCATACATTCCATCCATGATAAAATTACATCAAGGCATAAGAATTTCCACATGATTCCAATAATATGCTTTACAATAAGATTACAACACTCATTCCTCCAATGAGGCAATTCCAATACAAGGTTACCAATTACATCTTCCACCTCGATATAAAGAGGGGTAATAAATTACAATAATAAATGGAAAGATCTAAAGCATGGAAGAACAAGATCCCACAAGCTCTCCAACTGGAAACCTTGTCCACACGAACAAGAAGAAGACCCAACAGATTAAGGTGCATGTTCCACCCAACCATGTGATACCTGAAGGCTCACCCCCTGTACTAGGAGATAGTACTAAGGATTCCTAGGAAATACCATCTACCTCTAGTCATAGACTACACAAAACTAAACTGAATAAAATACAACTACATCACATAACACAAAGGTTACAATGCTTCCAGAGTTAAATAATCATTTACATCATTGAAATAATCATACTATTGACTTAAGAGAAGTGTCATCACAATATCAAATAGGATATCCCAGTAAGTCTTCCTATGTCCCAATCCCCATCTTGGGATATCCTGGTAACCTCTAACGACTTTTGGCCCCTCATACAAACCAAGGCGAAATCAATTATCTATCATAGAGACAACACAACAATCTTTCCATTCTAGGCGTTCTCATCTCATCCCAAGTCTATACAAGCCCTTGTGTCCATGAGCAAGGAAAAATTAATCAAGTGAAGTGTTTGATGCAACCTAAGCCTCTAAAAGTTAATTATGTTATTACTAAATTAACAAACTTGCAAAGAGTTTCCCTGACACCACTTTGTGTGTTGGCCGTCATTGCAAGCCACTCCTCTAAGACAACACGTTGAACAACTCCACAACCAAGGGTACACAAAAGAAACCTAAGGAGAATGACTCCTTATACATGAGATAAGCCCACACTTCCCGTTCATGATAACCTGGTATAAAACTGGATATGTTTAGACGCATTACCCAAGGAATCCACAGGTTGACTATCATAACATCAACCCATACCAATAAATGAAACCTTATCGGGAAGACTTCAGAACATTAACTCTATTTGCACAACATCGAGAATGAACAAAACATCGCTAGAAGGCATGCCAGGTAGCTAAATAAACTAAGGTTAGGATTTCCTAAATCCAGTCAACTCAAGCTATGTTACTTGCATTTATCCAAAATACATAAGATTTATTTCATGACGTTGAGAAAATTAAAAAGAAACAATAATTTAACTTTAAGTATCTCAATCACACTCAATAATCTGAACAAATTGATAAATAAACACATTTGATTAAAATAAATCAATCTTTATTTCAACTACAGTAAAAATAATCAGCATAAATTTAACTATAATCGAATACACCTATATATTAAATATATATAAGAGTATATATTTAATGTATATATAACTATATATAACTATATATTTAAATATATCATTAACATTTAAATATAGCCAATTTAATCTCAACTAATTAATTTATTTAAAAATACATAATATATATACATTATATATACATATACATATACACAATAAATGTATATTATATATATACATGAGTATATATATATAAATAATATTAAAATATAATAAATAAAAAAATTTATACAACAAAAAATGAAATTTAAAAACATTAAAACAAGGGCCCACACATGGGTTGCGGGCCCCTCCCAAAAGGGAGAGGCGCCTGCCACACAACCCCCATATGGGGTGCGTTGTGTGAGCAGCGCCGCTGCCTATGAAGGCAGCGATGCTGCTTCCACAGTGCCTCCCATGGGTGTTGTGGGAGTAGAGCTATGGCCCTCCTATCTCCCCCAATTATTTTTAATATTAAAAAAAAATTATTATAAATTTTTCAAATAAAAAATTCCAAAATGAAAGTAAAACAGGGCAAACCCCTATACAGGAAGAAATTTCCTGTGTAATTTTTTTTAAAAGAACCCAAATTTTTCCTACAAAAAAAATAAAACACAATATATTTATAAATATACTTGTGTATATATATATATATATATATATATATATTTACATATAACAGAATATATATATACACAAGTATATTTACAAATATATATACCCAAATCTCCAATTTCAATGAAACTATGCAAATGCACAACAAAAATTTGCAATGAAAATAAAATTGTCAACACAACTTCTGGATTTTTAGTTTTTAGTTTGAAAAGAGATTTTATCTTGGTTTTCCTTCAATTTTCATTGTGTGATTCTTGTTTGATTTCTTTTCTTATTTTCTACAAGGAAATTTATTGTTTTTCCCAGAATTTCAACAATTGTTTGTTTCTAATTTAGCAACAAGATTCAAGATGGGTTTTCATTGCAACTCAAAGTGATTGAATCTTTTTTAAAAGTATGAACAAATTTTTAAATTTCTTTCAAAATGAAATAAAAAAAATCAACAAAGAACCTAGTGTTTTCTCCCAAAGCTTGAAAATTTTGAAAATGGTGATTTTAATTCCTATTCCAATTTCAGCTCAACCAAGAAATCCCCTTGCTTCTTCAAAATTTCAAGAAAAAAATCAAAATCCTTGCTCCTCCATTTTATTTTTCCCACAATTTCAAAATTTAAATTAAAATGAAATTCATTTTCCTTACAAAGATTTTTCCCCAAATTTTTGGTCAAACCCCTAAAATATCCCACCCACTAAATTTATTGAACATTTCGAGATATTTGCATTTTTTAAAATTTAGAAAACAATTTAATTTCCAAATGAATTTCATGCACTTAAAATAAATTTCTTTTTAGAAAAAGAATTCAAAATTTTATAAAGGAATTCTTTTTCAAATTTATTTCCAAAAAGTGAAATTTAAAGAATTTTTCTATTTTTCTATTTTAAATCAAAATATCACATTATGCCAAACAACTAATTGATTTAATTTATCCCCATTAATTTAATTAGTCAATAAAATATATCTAATTCAATATTAGATTATTTTATTAATTAAATTAAATTAATTAATAAATAACTACTTTTCCAACATTACAAATAGATACAATCAATCATCATTTTTAACTTCAAATGCCATTTAATAACCTTTATAATATGAAATTAAATAAATAACCAAAGAGGAATAAACCAAATCAAAACCGCTCAACCCGACGACAACCTGACAAAAAACTATGACTAGAGTGACGACTTGGCACGAAAAACCTAGCTACTATCTCCCAATCAATTACCATTGGTCAATGGACACATTCAAACCTATGAAATCAAGTGGAGTCGATATCCTGTACTTGTCAACTTGCGAGCAAAGAGCATATCGAACATGGAAATATATATATATATATATATATATATATAAATAATAAAACACACCATGAAGTAGAAATCTTCGTAGGGCACTCTAAAGTGAGTGATACAATCTCATCCCCCTTCACCAATACAAACTTTCTAGCTGACAAGTCTAACATCAATAATATAATAAAAGCATAAAGCATCTTTAACTAAATATTGGCTAAGCTAATTCAAAACATTCCATAATGATAACATCTAAATAAAATACCATCACATCAAAATACAATGCTTACATTGCTTAATAGATAGTTGTCAAAAGTAACCAAGTATCAAATTCAAAGTGCTAACAGAAGTGAAGCATACACAGAAGAACATTGATTGATCAAAAGAGAAAAATGGAGGGGTGCTACATCCTCCCCCCTAGGGTTAGGCTTACTGCTGGAAGCCTAAAAAAAATAGGGATAAAGCTCCCTCATCCTAGCTGCATTCTCCCAAGTGGATGACGTGTCATCCCTAGGATCCCACTGGACCCTAACCTGATCAATATCTCACCCTCGAAGAGTGAGCATTTTGCACTCCACCATGGACATGGGCTCCAAAGCCAGTTGCTCATCCTCTACCTAATATGCATTCCAATCAAGTACATGAGAAATGTTTGGATGGTACAGCCAAAGAACTGAAACATGAAATACATCATGAATATGTGAGAGACTAGGTGGCAAAGCAAGATAGTAAGCAACTAGACTAATCTTCTCGAGTATCTCAAAGGGTCTGACAAAGTGAGGCACGAACTTAGAGCCCTTCCCATAATGGATGAGAATCTTTCACAGACACACCCACAAGAAGACTCTATCGCCCACAAAAATTTGACGATCCACTCTATCTGCATGCATACTTCTTTTTCCTATCCTACGCTGCCACCAAGTGCTCTCTAATCCTATCCACCTATTGCTCCATATCCTCCAACATCTCAGGACCCAAAGTCACTCTATCCTCAAGTTGATCCCAACTCAAGGGAGTGCAACATGGTCACCCATACAATGCCTAGAATGGAGGCATGCTGATACAACTCTGAAAACCATTATTATAGGAAAAAGCTAGCAAATAGAGATAATCTTCCCATTGTGTTTGTTGGTCCATTACATACATATGTAACATGTCCTCGAGGATCTGACTAACCCTCTTAGTTTTCCCATCTGTCTCTAGGTGGTAAGCTGAACTGAAGTTCAACTGTGTCCCCATCGCATACTGTAATGAATTCCAAAGAGCTAAGGTGAACATTGGATCCCTATTAGAAATAATCTGACATGGAATGCCATGTAACCTCACTATATCCTCCATGAAAACTATGGCTACAAACGATGCAGTATAAGAAGAGTGAATAGGTGAGAAGTGTACCACCTTCATTAGCCTATCAATTGTTACCATAATTGCATCATGTTGCGTTGAAGAGTTGGGTAAGCCAACAATGAAATCCAATGAGATGATATCCCACTTCCACTATGGTACCAAATACGGTTGCAAAAGCCCTACTAGATGTTGGTGTTCAACCTTCACCTGCTGACACTCAAGAGATTGTGACACATAATCTGCAATATCATGTTTCATCCCTAGCCAAAAATACAACTGATGTAGATTTGCATACATCTTCTTCACCCCAGGATGGGCTGAATAAGGTACATGATGTGCTTCAGTCATAACAAAGGTGCGAATATCACCTAATGAAGGAACGTATATGCGTCCCATGTGCCTCAATACCTCATCTGAATTCAGAGAATAACTAGAATACCTACCCTTAAGGGATCTTCCTGCCTCAATCCTTGTCCTAACCTCCTGATACCAACTATCCATAGGAAGGGAAGAAAGAATCTGACTCTACAAATCCACAACAAGAGTCAACTCAAATATCTCATGTCTCCTCCTACTAAGTGTATCCACTACCACATTCTCTTTTCCCTAGATATAGTTCACCTCAAGGTCATATTCTTAGAGAAACTCCATCCAACACCTTTTCCTAGCATTAAGGTTGAGCTGCATGAAAATATATTGAAGGCTTGTATGATCATTATGCAAATCAAACCTATGGCCAAGAAGGAAATGCCTCCATCTTGTCAATGCATGAACCATTTTCGCTAACTCGAGATCATGAGTGGGATAGTTCAACTCATGACCCTTAAGCTTTTGTGACTCATATGCAATGACACGACCCTCCTGCATCAACACTGCACCTAATCCTTCCAAGGATGCATCTATAAAAACTACAAAGTCCCCAGTTAGATCTGGTATTGCAAATATTGGTGCACTAGTCAACTTCCTTTAGATCCTAAAACGCTACCTCACACTTCTCTGACCACTCAAACCTCTTCCCTTTCCTCTGAAGGAAGGTAATAGGATATCCTATCCTCAAAAAGCCCTACAAAAAATGCCTATAATAACCCGCTAGCCCCATGAAGCTATGTATCTCTACCACACTTGTGCATGCAGACCAATCTGAGATCGCTTGGATCTTTGTAGGATCCATTGAAATACCTTTTCTTGAGATCACATGACCAAGGTATTGGACCTCAATCTTAAAGAATTCACACTTTGACAAGTTAGCATAAAGTTGATTATCTCACAAACATTGTAATACCTGTCGTAAATGTTCCTCATGCTCTTCCACTATCCTAGAGTATATCAAAATTTCATCAAGGAACATAAGGAAAAATATGTCTAGGTATGTCCAAAATACCCCATTCATTAGACTCATAAACACATAGGGGGCATTCATCAACCCAAATGGTACTATTGTGAACTCATAGTGACCATACTACATTTGAATGCTATCTTATGGATGTCTGATTCAAAGATATGAAGCTGATGGTATCCATACTTAAGATCAATCTTTGAAAAGATTGTGGAACCCTTAATATGGTTGAATGGATCATCAATCCTAGGAAGTGGATATCGATTCTTAATGGTCACTTTGTTCAACTGTTTGTAATCAATGCATAACCGAAGTGAACCATCCTTCTTCTTCATGAAGATAACTGGTGCTCCCCATGGAGAAACAATAGGATGAATAAAGCCCTTCTCTAACAACTCAAGCTAAAATCGAAGCTCCTTCAACTCCTGGGTGGTCATATGATAAGGAACTCAAGAAATGGGTTATGATCCAGGTACAAGGTCTATCTTCAAGTCTACATCCATCTAAGGTGTCATCCCTAGAATCTCATCTAGAAAGACATTGGAATGCTCCTGAAGAATGGGGTGACTATCAAGAGAGACTTTCTCCTCTCCACCTCCTAGATCCAAATCATACATTGTAACAGCAAATAATTGGCAACCCTAACACACACCATCCTTTGAACTCACACTACCTCTACTACTCTGCCAGATGCCTCAATGCATTGAATCATCTTGCATCGACAATCTATGACCACACTATGTACCTTAAGCCAATCCATCCCTATGACAATATAATAAGACCCCAAAGGAATAACTCAAAGATCCAATGTAGTATGAAGAGGTCCAACCTCCAATCTACAATCTAGTACAAGGGAATTAGATGCAACCTTCACACCCAAGGCTAACTCAACCTGCCACCTATCGACTTGCCTTACCGCACCTAGTCTACATCACGCCATGATGAAATAAGAGATGGAGTCTGATGCTCCAAAATCAAACAAAATGGTAACTGGGTTACTTGATAACATACCATAAGACTCAACCATGGTACCCTGATGCTCTGCCTGATGGTTATCAACTGCTACAAAAACATGATGCCCTCAACTAGCATCCCCAACTATAGGCTTAGATGCCACTGGTTCCTAAGAAAACCCATATGTGCCCCTGTTGGGACACATTCTAGAAATATGGCCCTGCTGGCTGCATGCGAAACACTTAGTGCCTCTTCCATAGCCCATGCCTCTAGATGGTGCGCTAGACTACTGTGCACTACCCCTAAAGGTGGACTAGGAACTCTGAGCTAGTTGATCATAGTTGAAGCGCTTAATGGACCTCTAGTTTCTGTCCCCATGTTGCTACTGGAAACCCTTATGTTTCCCTTGTGATGCCTACTACTACTGCTACCCACTCTACAATGGTCCCTACTGAGCTCTAAAGGGTACACCTCCTTGATACTTTCCTCCTCTAGCACTAGAACCCATTACCGAACTGCTACCTATCTGTGCACCCATATGGCCTCTTAGTGCCAAAGGTAGATTATCCTCTACCAACCATGCCTTCTCCACTAACCGCTATGGCCATGGTTTCAAAAACCCTCACTCCTCCACTAAGATGAGCATTCAGGCCCCTAAAAAAATGATGGATCAACATACTCTCATCATCACCTACCCTTGCATACTACTTGAGCTCATAAAATCATCACTCATACTACTCAATGGATAGGGCTAATTGATGCAAGGCATGAAACTCATCTCCTTGATGCTGATGCCAGTGCTTTGATAGGAAACATGCTCTAAATAGCTCTAAGAAGATCTCCCAAGATACAAAGCTGATGTCTATGTGGAGGCTTTTTTCCTCTAGCCTCCACCAAATGGAAGCAAATCCCTGGAGGTGCATGATAGTGCATCGCACTTTGGTATTGCTACCATACAGATGCATTGCAAAACACCTATCTAGGTTTATAAGCCATGTCTCTGCCTCTAACCTAGTACCGACTCCATCATACAATGGTGGACGTGCCTTAAGAAAATCCCTCATGTGCATCTTTGGTTGAGGTGGAACTTCCCTCTCAGTAGGGTTACCCTGAACCACGACCTGTCTCTGACCAAGGAGTGCTAATGCCTCCTTTAGAGCTCTATGTTCAACCTCAATCCTTGGCAGATCCTGTTGCTGAGCTATACCCACTGAAACATTTTGAGATGCTTGGTGCTCTTCCTAATCTAGTATAATAGGAACCTCATGAGGAGATTAATGTTGACTCTCACCACGACCACCTACAAGGCCACGACCACACCCTCTACCTTTTCTACATTTGGGAGGCATAATCTTGCACAAAATCATCAAGGTATTAGGCAAGGTACACAACATACAACCTATGCAACTAAAATATTAATGGGTTCATTATAATCCCAGATTACCCAGTGTTTAAACCTAGGCTATGATACCATGTGTAATGCCCTACCACGCAACCCTAGGGGAGTTGCAAATAACAACACAAATGCAATAATTTTTTATTTTTTATTTTTTAACTAAGTACAAAAAGCAAGAAAGTTCACTAGACTGCAAAAAACCCCTAATGCTCATACATTCCATCCATGATAAAATTACATCAAGGCATAAGAATTTCCACATGATTCCAATAATATGCGTTACAATAATATTGCAACACTCATTCCCCGAATGAGGTAATTCCAATACAAGGTTACCAACTACATCTTCCACCTCGATACAAAGAGGGGTAATAAATTACAATAATAACTTGAAAGAACTAAAGCATGGAAGAACAGGATCCCACGAGCTCTCCAACTAGAAACCTCATCCACATGAACAAGAAGATGACCCAGAGGATTAAGGTGCACGTTCCACCCAACCATGTGATAACTGAAGGCTAACCCCCCGTGCTAGGAGATAGTAACAAGGATTCCTAGGCAGGACCATCTACCTCTAGACATAGACTACACAAAACTGAACTGAATAAAATACAAGAATTGCATCACATAACACAAAGCTTACAATTCTTTAAGAGTTAAATAATCATTTAGATCACTGAAACAATCAATATGTTTACTTAAGAGAAGTGTCATCACAATGTCACATGGGATATCTTGGAAAGTCTTCCTAGCTCCCAACCCCCATCCTGGGATATCTTGGTATCCTCTAACGACTTACAACCCCTCATGCAAACCAAGGCGAAATCATTTGTCTCTCATAGAGACAAGACAATGATCTTGCCATTCCAGGACTTCTCATCTCATCCCAATTCTATACAATCCCTTGTGTCCATGAGTGAGGAAAAATTAATCTTAAGTGTTTGATGCAACCTAAGCCTCTAAAAGCTTATTATGTTATCACTGAATTAACAAACTTGCAAAGAGCTTCCCTAACACCACTTTGTGTGTCGGCCCTCATTTCAAGCCACTCCTCTAAGACAACACGTGGAACAACTCCACACCCAAAGGTACACAAGTGCGACCTAAGGAGAATGACTCCCTATACATGACATAAGCCTACACTTCCCATTCATGATAATCGGGTATAAAATTGGATAGGTTTAGATGCATTGCCCAAGGAATCCATAGGTTGACTATCATAATGACAACCCATACCAATAAATGAAACCTTATATGGAAGAATTCAGAACATCAACTCTATTTGCACAACATCGAGAATGAACAAAACATTGGTAGAAGGCATGCGAGGCAACTAAATAAACCAAGGTTAGGATTTCCTAAATCCATTCAACTCAAGCTACATTACTTGAATTTATCCAAAATACATAAGATTTATTTCATGACGTTGAGAAAATTAAAAAAAAAAAACAATAATTTAACTCTAAGTTTCTCAATCATACTCAATAATCTAAACAACTTGATAAATAAACACATTTGATTAAAATAAATCAATCTTTATTTCAACTATACTAAAAATAATCAACATAAATTTAACTATAATTGAATACACCTATATATTAAATATATATATATATATATATATATATATAAGAGTATATATTTAATGTATATACAACTATATATATAATATATTTATTTATTTAAATATATCATTCACATTTAAATATAACCAAGTTAATCTCAACTAATTGATTTATTTAAAAATACATTATATACATACATTATATATGCATATACATATACACAATAAATGTATATTATATATATACATAAGTATATATATAAAAAAAATTATTATAAAAAAATTATTTAAATATTAAAATATTATATCTATATATACATATAATATATATATATATATATATTATATATATATTATATAATATATATTATATATATATTATATAATATATATTATGTAATACCCCCATGTTTCTGATACTATTTCCTACTATTTGTTACTTTTATATGTTGGTGTGATACTGTTTTGTGATAGTGATTAATTCACCAACCTGGTGTGTGCGGATGCGTAGTTTAGTTGATTGCTACATTTGACATTATTATGCTGATTGTTGATACTTTATGTGGTGTTTAGATTATTTGATTATGCAATGGCTTTTCCTTAGTATCATATATGTCGAAACGATGATTCTATGATGATGTTAATTGGATTCAGTAATATTTTATGATGTAGTAGATAAGTAATCATGTTATTATATGATTAGTTGTTTAGTAATATTATTTCATCATTGATATGGTAATTGTTAGAATAGATGAGGTGAGAGGATAGTGTAGCACCATTCGTTTACAAGTGCCCTGCTACACTGCAATTCCTTCTCACGATATGATATTTTGATTATATATACATGTGCTACTTGACGTTTATTTGGATGTAGGATTGCAGGAATAAGTCTTGATTCCACCTACTTCGACAGGACAGGGTGAGCAATAAATTAACCCAAAGGGTAAAATGTTGTAAAAAGGGAGTTTATTTGGAAGTATGTCTGTCCCAAGTCCGTCGTCCTATTGTAAGTTGTTGTGTAGTTTGATTGTTGAGTATTTATTTTATGGCTAGTGTTTATTTAATTAATTTTATTTTATAAGGTAATTAATTAGCGTTGCATTGTTACTTGATTTAATTGTGAATTAGCAAAATGTTAAATTTAAATATATTGTAATTAAAAAGTATTAATTAATTAAAGTGTAAGAAATTAAATTAAATGAATATTGTTGAAGATAATTAAATATTATATTTTTATTAATGTTAAATTAGAAAATTTTGTGTGGATAATGTCTTGTGAAAGTAAATAATTTATTTTTAAATAAAAATGGTTGATAAGTCTGAGCTTTTAAAAGCTGGAAAACATACCAATAAGGGAAGATGATTTTTGAGGAAAAGTGGAAGAGCTTTATTTATTTTAATTTATTATTATTTTAAGGGAATTATTCACACACAGAAGATTCATCTATTATTTTTGGTCTGTAAAAGAAAAGAAAAAGAAAAATAGCTTGGTTTGTGCTTCTAGGTAAAATAATTGTCTGGAAGAAAGATAGATTCGAAAAAGGAGCTACAGGAGGAAATCGAGAGGAAGCTATAGAAGGGATCCTACATCGAATGAAGGACTCCAAGTTTTATTCTTTTAATTTATTATTATCTTATTGTTCTGTAAACAAATCTGGTTGCTGTGTTTTGAAAAATTTATTGAAAGAAGTTCTGTGATTTGAAATTCATTGGTATGAAACCCTTGAATCTTCTATAGAAAATTTTAGTAAAACCCTTTTGAAATTCTTCAATATAATTTAAATAGTGAAATTTATTGTTTTGAAATTAAAATCAATTTGCTTGTGGGTTGAATTTATATGCCAAAACTATATTAGATTTATTGGAAAATATTCTGTTATATTAATGTTATAGAACTTTGGATAGATATATATATACTTATATACTTATATTTAAAAAAAAAAGATATTCATAAATATATTATTATTCTATTTGAGTTATTTAAATATATATATATTTAAATCTAGTGTTCCTATTTGATTTCCAATTTATATGAAATGAATAAAAAAAAATATTTTGTACTTGAGGGTATTCAATTATTTGTAATAGATATATATACTCTCATTTTTATTTTTAAGTATATAGGGATTCAGATTTCGAAGTTGTGATATCTAATAAAATATGTAATAAAAAGAAAAGAAAATAAATTATTTATACATGCATGTGTACCTATGTTGCGTCAGAATTCTCATATTCTAGTTTTCAAAGAAATGAAAATAGATATATATAAAAATATTTATATACATATTTCGAAATTTATAATATTTCTTTTTGGGAAAGTTTTAATAAAAACAAAATATAAAAATAAAACTTAAAAAAATAAACTTTTATGGGGGAAGGGTTGGCCATGCCATACCCCTGTACCTCCTCTGCTTGTTGCGGATGGCAATGATGGCTGCCAGTAGTCAAGGACTTCCGTAGGCAACAGTCCAAGTGGATGCTGGCACGACAACCCTTGGCTACTGTGCACGGCCATTGGGGAGGCTGCGGCCTCCCTAATGGGAGGTACGCAGCCTCCTCAATGGAGGCATACCCTACTTTTTTTAAAATTTCATTTTATTTCTTTATAAATTTTGTATTCTTTTAAAGATTGAAAATTTAATTAAATTTAATTAGAATTTAATTTTAAAGTTTAATTCGTATGTATATATATATATGTATGTATGCATATGTATATGTATATAAGTATATATATATATATACGTATATATGTTATGGTGAGTACTTTTAATTATGTTTTAAAATATATCATTATTTATATATATATATATATATATATATATATTGTATATATATTTATGAATATATGTATATGTATATACATGTCAAAAGTGTATATATGTGTATATATACATATAGATATATACATTTATATATATACATATATATATATGTTTAGTGATAATTTCATATGTTGATGATATGGTGGAATTATATAAGTCGATTTGCTTTAATGTTAGAAATTTTTTTGTATAAATTAGTATTATATTAGGGTAATTGAGGAAATTAGAGATAAAATATGTGTTAATCGACTAAACATTTTTGAGTAATTGTCTAATTGAGGAAAAAATTTATTGTGCGTTGAAATGGTTTTTATGGCACAATGTTTGTAGTGGTTATTCTCGAGATTACTCCTTTATTTAATTTTGATTTTCTTCAATTTGGGTTTATGTCGGGTGGAAATACCCTAGAGTTAACTTATCCAGATTTAGGAACTTAAGTTGTGTTAGGACTTCCAGAGGTGGGGATACTGTTATTTATTTTTTATCTTGTAAATTGATGTTGTTCTTATGTTTTGTTTTTGGTTAATGTACACTTGGAATCTACCGCTTTGTGAATGTTATGCATATGATTGTGGGTGAGATGACTAAACCTCATGGATAAACTATTTGATTGGTTCAGTATTTCTTGTTGATATAGTCCTATTTTGTTGGAGATTTTGTTTGTGTTGAGTGTTTAGAGAAAGTGACTCTAGTGGTGGTTGGTGCACAAAGGGGCTATCAGGGTAACCCATGTAGAGTTGGATTAATTACTGATAACCTAAGTAATTAACCATCAGTGGGGGTTTAAAAACTAATAAGATAATTGTGATGCCTCGTCTGCCTATTAGTGCTATCACAGACTAAAGGGGACCGAGAAGGCCGTGGTTGGCAAGATCGTGCCTTGTCTTAATGAAAGGTTCACGATTCCACATGAGTAACCCTATGGAGTGACGCCTTGAGATAGGCTGTTAGGAGAACCATAGATGGAGGCAGCACCTTAACTAGGTTTTCAGGATAATCCATGTAGAGATGGAGGCAGCACCTTGTGATAGGTTGTCTGGATAATCCATGTTAAGCCATGTGATGACACTCTCCTCTAACATTTCATTTGTGTTATTCTATTGAAGTCCTCTAGAAGTAATCTTTGATATTATGTCTTGAGTTTTATTGATGTTGTGTTTTTGACTAGTTGTAATTTTGGAAAGTGGTTTATTGTTATGTTCAGAAGTGGTTTGTTGTTATGCCTTTTGGATTTATTGTGGTTTAGTTTCTATGTGGTCTTTTGATGTTATGATATCCTATATGGAGTTAGTCTTGTGGTACTATTGATGTGCTTGGTCGGAGATCCTTCCTTGTCTACTCCTAGCACGGGGGTGGTTGGGTGGAACGTGCTTCACACCCCATTGGGTTCCCTTCGGTTGCAAATGTATCTTTTATTGCATGGTTTTTGGCAGATGTTGTTTTGATCCATTATTCTTATGTACCAGATGCATGTATATACTTCAGATGTAATATATTCATTGATGTATCATCTCCCACGTGTGTTGGGATGACCTTGATGTAATTTATTATATGATCATCATGTTGTACTATCTCATGGATGTAATGTATATTTAGGCCATGTATTCATTCAGGAACGATCACTTGTTATAGTTGGTTATGTTGAGTTTTATCTATCAAAATATATAACACTTTATATCTTCATAACTTCATTTATTGTCATATGTACTTATAGTATTAATATGGTTATTGTTAATGGATATTTTAAATGATGATATGAGAATGAATGGATTTAAATGTAACTGTTAATTATTGTTTAATCTATTATCTTTGTTATGGGTTAGTGTAGTAATGTCACCTCATGTACCCCAAGGGAGTTAGATGTGCAACTTAGTACATTACTTATGTTCCTTTTTTAAAAAAAATTATTGTGTCTTTATTAGTTCCTTTTGGGTTCACACGACGCGGTGTTACATATTATATATATATTATATATATATATATATGATATTAAAATATAGTAAATAAAAAATTTAAAACAAAAATGAATTTTTAAAAACATTAGAAACAAGGGCCCACACATGGGTTGTGGGCCGCTCCCAAAAGGGAGAGACGGCTACCACACAACCCCCATATGGGGTGCGTTGTGTGAGCAGTGTCGCTAGTTGTGAAGGCATCGACATCACTTCCACAACACCTCCCATGGGCATTGTGGGAGTAGGGCTACGACCCTCCTCTCTCCTCCAATAATTTTTAATATTATAAACTTTTCAATAATTGTAAAATAGGGCAGACCCCTGTACATGAAGAAATTTCCTGTGTAATTTTTTTTAAAAGAACCAAATTTTTTGAGAAAAATAAACACAATATATTTATAAATATACTTGTATGTATATATGTATGTTTATATATAAATTGAATATATAACATATAGGTATATTTATAAATATATATACCCAAATCTCCATTTTCAACCAAACTGTGCAAATGCACAACAAAATTTTGCAATGAAAATAAAATTGTGAACACAACTTCTGGGTTTTTAGTTTTTAGTTTGAAAAGAGATTTTCTTTTGGTTTTCCATCAATTTTCACTATGTGATTCTTATTCTGATTTTTTTCTCATTTTGTACAAAGAAATTTATTGTTTTTCCTAGAATTTCAACAATTGTTTTTTTCTAATTTTGCAACAAGATTTAAGATGGGTTTTCATTGCAACTCAAAGTGATTGAATATTTTCTAAAAGCATGAAAAAGTTTGTAAATTTCTTTCAAAATGAAATAAAAAAATCAAGCAAAGAACCTGGTGTTTTCTCCCAAAGCTTGAAAATTTTGACAATGGTGATCATAATGCCTGTTCTAATTTCAGCTCAACCAACAAAATCCCCTTGCTTCTTCAAAATTTCAAGAACAAAATCCAAATCCTTGCTCCTCCCTTTTTGTTTTCCCATAATTTCAAAATTCAAATTGAAATGAAATTTCATTTTCCTTACAAAGATTTTTTCCCCAAATTTTGGTCAAACCCTAAAATATCCCACCCTAATTAAAATGTATTGAACATTTTGAGATATTTGAATTTTTTAAAATTTAAAAACAATTTAATTTCCAAATGGAATTTCATGCACTTAAAATAAATTTCTTTTTACAAAAAGAATTCAAAATTTTATAAAGAAATTATTTTTCATATTTATTTCCAAAAAGTGAAATTTAAAGAATTTTTCTATTTTTCTATTTTAAATCAAAATATCACATTATGCCAAAGAGGAAAAGGCCATATCATCAGATGGGATTGCATGGTAGATAAACTGAAGAAGCAGTTCATACCAGTAGACTACGAGTTGGATCTGTTGAAGAAATTGCAAGGGTTGAAGCAAGGAAGCAGATATGTGAAAGAATATACTAAAGATTTTCACAAGATATAATCATTAGAATGGATCACACAGAGGCCAATAAGGAGAAGGTAGCATGGATATCTTAATTAAGTTACACCGAAAGTATCTCGAAAGAGGAGTGAAGCCTAGTCAGAATGACCACCATTGAGGATGTATATCAGTTTGCTCTAAAGGTGGAAGAGAAGCTGAACAAAATATTTGATGGCAAGCAAAAAGGATGATGAGGTCAAAGTAGAAGGGGCAATGGCAGACCTTCAGGAAGCCGAAATGATGATGAAAAGAAAAGTGAAGATGTGGGTGCTAGCTGAAGCCAAAGGAATGACAACTTCTATTTCCCTCGTGATCAAAAACAAGCAGGGATCAAAGAGGTAGAGGGACGAGGAGATACGACAAGGGATCCTGGAAGAGGTGGTTTCAGAGGAACGGTTTCCAAAGTAGGGTAAAGAAGGTACCTTATGAAATGTCCACACAACACCCGCTAAAGGTGGTGACAAAAGGCCGGCTATCATGGCGGTTGTGCATGCATGAGGAGGTCTAACTTAACATCCGCATGATACCGAAGGATGTCGGATTAGAGAGCCCTAGTGACCGGAGGAAAAGGAACCGTGAACAAAGGGAAGACCCGTTTCCGCAGGCGTGCGGAAGGAAAATGCTAGATGTCATTATTGAATAGTGGGAGCCCGATAATCTGGTGCCCAGGAGATGGTCGCTAAAGTTGAAGTCATAGGGAAAGGTAACCGTGATTCAGACGATTGCTCATGGGTGCAAAGACTACAAAGTTTTAATACCGAGCGTCTAGTAAAGCCTGCGATCGGAGCTACCGATGAGGTACCTCTATGATATTATCTCCATGGATGTACGCTACATGTTGTTGGGGAGGTCGTAGAACTGATAGGTGAGCTTTATACATAGATGGCCATGCAAAACTTATTCCTCATTAAAGGATGGTCTGGCTACAAGTTGAAACCCCAAAGGAGACCAAAGAAATGGTAATACAAAAGAGTGCGAATTTGTTTTTGTGATGAAGAATTTTTAGAAGAAGCATGAGCATGGGTAAGTGCATTGATTCCTAGAGTGAGTGCGAGGATAGGAGAAGGTTCGCAAGAAGTTTTGGGATGCTTACTGAGTTTAAGATATTGTTTTGATAATGTACCCCGAGGGTTTACCACCAATAAGGAAGATTTATCATTAGATTGACTTGACTGAGCCAGCTTGCCAAATAAGGCAGCTCATAGAATGACCTCCAGAAAAATGAGGAGCCAAACAGATGCCCAAGTGTTGTTGAGAAAGAGTTTACAAGAGAGTTTGAAGTCCCATGTGCAAGACCAGAGTACTAGCACCAAAGAAGGATGGGGAGTGGAGGATGCGTACAGATTCTCGAGCCATAAACAAGATAACAATCAAGTACAGATTTCCCCTACCAAGGATGGATGACCTGATGGACTATTTGAGTGGAGCTTAGTAATTTCTTCAAGATTGATCTCAAGAGTGGATATCACCGTGATCCCCGATTCAAGAGGGAGATGAACAACACCGCCCTCGCACTGAAAGATGGCTCATAATGAAAGGGTTGGGTCACTTTTAATAACCAATGCACCATATCATCTCATACCTACCAAGGAACTATGGGGTAAATTCAAAGAATTTATGGGAAGTTTTGTTATCGTGTACTAGATGATATTTTGATTTTTAGTAAGACATTGGATGAGCATTTGATGCATATTCAGAGAGCCTTTGAGAAGTTAAGAGAAGAGAAACTGTTGATTAATCTGAAGAAGTGTAGTTTTGGGAAGAGGGAGTTAGTGTACTTGGGTTTGTTGTCTTAGGAAGGTCTCAAGATGGACCGAAAGAAGGTGAAGGCTATTATGGAATGGCCTACCCCAAGAACTACTACTGAGGTGAGATCTTTCCATGGTTTGGCTATTTTTTATAGAAATTTTATTATAAACTTTAGTAGTATTTAGGGACCCCTAACTGGAAACAAACAGAGGGATAGAAAAGAATTCAAGTGGAGCACTAGAGTGGCAAAGAGTTTTGAACTGTTGAAGTAGAAGGTAACAAAGCAACCTGTTCTAGCCTTCCCATATTTCAACAAGGTGTTTTTTGGTGGATTGTGATGCCAGTGGTTGTGCCATTGGAGCAGTGTTGAGCCAAGAAGGTAAGCCCATTTCCTATTTCAGTGAAAAGTTAAATGATGCCAATAGAAAGTATTCTGTATATGATCAGGAATTTTATGTGATAGTCCAAGCATTAAAGAAATGGAGACATTATTTGTTATGGAAGGAATTTATTCTATATACTAATCATCAGGCCTTACAGTACATAAATAGTCAAGGAAAATTAAATCAGAGGCATATGAAATGGGTAGAGTTTTTGAAGAGTTATACCTTTGTTTTGAAACATAGGAGTGGGAAGTCAAATAGGGTTGCAGATGCCTTAAGTAGGAGGCATACATTGATGACAAAGATGCAGATTGAAGTGGTTGGGTTCAATGAACTCAAGACACTGTATGCAGAAGATCCTAATTTTGTAGAGGCTTGGAAAGTTTGCAAGGAACTTGTTACAGTGGACAGGACAAGGTGGCTGGATTTCATAATCTAGGATGGCATGTTATTTAAGGGAAGTCAATTGTGTATCCCGAGGAGTTCCATGAGGGAGAACCTGATAAAGGAGAAGCATAGTGGAGGAATGGCAGGACATTTTGGTCTGGATAAGACCATTGCCATTATTAGTGAGCATTATTGATATCTGCCATCACAAGATGTGAAGTTAAAGTCATAGCAGAGTTTGTAGGGTATGTCAAATGGCTAAAGGAGAGCCAGACACATGCTTATATCAAATTTCACCGCATCTAGAGAGGCCCCGGAGTGATGGGCATGGACTTTATCTCTTGTCACAATATGACAAAAGAGGGAAAATGATTTAGTATTTGTGGTAGCTGATAGGTTTTCAAAGATGGCACATTTCATTCCATGTCATAAGTAAGACCCATGATGCACCCATACATTATCAATTTTGTTCTTCAAAGAGGTGGTGGAGCTAAATGGTCTACCAAAGAGTATTGTTTCAGATTGTGACACCAAATTTGTGGGGTACCCTTTGGAGGACCTGTGGAAGAAGTCAAGACAGAGTTGAAGTTTAGTTCACACCATCCACAAACAAATGTGTAGATAGATGTTGCTAATAGGAGTCCTGTAACCCACTGAGATGTTTGGCAGGGACATAAACCCAAGGATGGACTTGATTCACCTAGGGTGCACCTTTCTTTACAACAATTTCTATCAACGTAAGGACCGGTAGGATCGTACCATTCTAGATTGTGTATGAGGTAGCCCCAGAAGCATTCCTAATTAAGGAAGATGGACCAAGAGAAGAAAATAAGTGCTAGTCAAGATTTCACTTAAATTAATCTATAATATATCAAATTAATCATGTGATGAGAGTCTAAATTATTTTTATTTTTAACATATTTATAATAAATTTATTTTTTTATTATTTAAAAAAAAACTAGTGATTCAAATAATATTACAGTTTTTATGAGTGAGAAATTGATTTTAACATTTGAATAGTTTATTTAGTAGCAACTATAATTTTTTGTTTAATAAAATACAAGTACATTTTTTTATAATAATATTATATTGTAAAATATAAATTTTCTAATTAAAATATTATGAAAACCAATTATCTTCATTTGAATTGATGCATAAATTTTATCCCATTAATAATTTGAAAATCATAGTAGCACTACGTTGTTTCTTCCCCATCACCGATCGACTACCTTAAGCCCCTACAGGCTTCTTGCAGAGCAACCACGGTCACATTGAAGACTGGGCACTACATGCCCACCCAGCTAGTGTCCTAGCTTTGTATGTGTAAATTTCACATTAAGTGACTAAGGGTTTCACCCCTTACCTCCTAGTCATTAGTTCTGTCTCATTTAGGCAACCAGGAGTCTAAATGTTTTTAGCCCCAGGTGCTACTAGCCTTTTTTGAGTAGGTTCAGTAAATCGGGCATACGATCTTCATTTTAAAAAATGTGATACCATTGGAAAGCTAATTCCAATGCATTCCAGTGGGATAGATATTTTTGTCAAGTTTTGCTCCTATTTTTTCTATTTGATTGTGAAGTCAGATCAAGGTGCTTTTAGTCTAGGGAGCATAACTTTTCACGCCATTATATTTTTTTGTGATTCTTGTGGCATAAAAAAATTGACTCAGCCCTATACCAAGATCTCATACCTAATTTTCTAGAATATTTACCAAGTATCTAATATTCTTATTTCATCTCATTTTTTGCTTTCTTGGTTATTTTATTGGTAAACGTGTAATTTAGGCCATTTTTTTTAGATCAAAGGGCTAATTTTTATATTTTAAGAGTATAAATTGTTATATTCATCATGGATTCACATAATATTTCACCTTTTACCTCATTAACCTACTTTGGTTGTAAAAAAAAAAGTGGAGATTCATTTGAAGCACAAAGGGTTGTACAGGGTGACCATGGGTACAGAGGTTCAAGCTACATGTGCTGCTAAAAAAATACAATGGTTTAATAGATGTGATGAGGCTTTTGGGACATTATTCTTGTCTATTTCTTTACATCTACTCTTGCATGTGGAGTCTTACACTACACCCATTCAGATTTGGACTACTTTGGAGTCTTTGTTTGGGAAGTAGGATACTATGAAAGGGTTTTAGTTGGAGAATGAGCTTATTGGCTTAAATCCTAAGTATTTTGACAACATCCAAGATTTCTTCACAAAGCTTAAGTCTCTCATATTTCATTTTTCATAGTGTGGTGTTCAGAAGGAAGACTCATAGTTGATATTATCCATTCTTTCTAATCTTTGACCAAATTATTTAGTTTTGGTATTTACCTTTTATGCCACTAGGGATGCACTTGGTACTATATTTACTATGCCTTCTTTTTATTATTTTTCATCTTCTCTCACTCGAGACTAGGCAAAGTTGGCTAGCATGGGAAAGTTGAAACCCTCTTCATAACATGCACTAATTGCATCACAAGAACCCAAAGATAAAAAGGCTTCTATAGGAAAAGGCAACAAATAGAAACAAAAGGATTCTAAATCTCATGAGTACTAAAAGGAGTCCTCAGATTCATCCTCCTTTTCTAAGGGGAAATTATATAAGAAGGAGAAGGTTACATGTACATATTGCAAGAGGGAAGGACATGCAAAAAATAGTTTCTATAAGAAGGAAATTGATGACCTAAAGCATCTTCTTCAAAAACATTAGATTGATTTTCCTTCTAGGATGTCTACATCTTCTCCTTACCCTCATTCTTCTTCTTTAGAGTAGAATGACAAGGGAACACCTAGTTTACATACTTCATAAAATATGAAGGGACATGCTCTTTGTTCTTATTTAGGTCTTGGATAAGGGAGATGGCTTCTAGATTCATGACCATCTCATCATATTGCATCTTCATAGTCTATGTTCACTTCCTTTGAGCCTTTCACTATGTCTCCTATTTTGATGGGAAACAATGCATACATGAGTGTTACAAGGAAGGGGTCTATTAGTTTTGGGGACAACACTTTTTAGGATGTATTGTATGTTCCCAATTTGATGAAAAACCTTCTTTCCATATATCAAATCACACATGGAGGTAATGGGAGATCTATGGAGTTCACACCTAATTCTGTTATCATCAAAGACTTGGAGAGTAGAGTGGTTATTGCTACTAGGGTATTGGATCATCCATCTCAATTGTATTCCTTTGCAAATTTTTCTACTAATGGTGCTTTTGTTACTACAACTATTCATCACACTTCCAATGTGAATCATCATATAGAGGAGACATTTGGCTTCTTGAACATTACAGTTCTTGTTTTGAATCCTTTTCTTGAGCCATCCATTCCATCTCTTCCACCTACTATTGTAGTTGTTGATATTTCTATGGCTATAGATGTGGTTTCTTCCATTTTAGTGTAGCAGGACCTAGTTGATCATTCATCTTTAGATGTTTCTCTTCATTCTTCACCTACTTTGACTTCTTCATTGGTTGAGGTCACAATTGCTTCTATGGATACTTTTTGGGCTACACCTGACTCACCTTCAGAGAATTCATTCATGAGGCTTCTTCCCTCTCACTTCTTTCAAGAGATGTGGTTTCTTCAGTATTTTTGGAGCTACTTCATTATGGGGGGGGCTATGTGGTCTCTTTATTCCTCTCTTTTGTGGTTGTTCATTCATGTATCTTTGTGATGGATGGTATCCTTGGGGGGTCTTATGGAGTCCTCCATATTTCATCACTTAGTTTTTTTTTGAATTCTATTTTGGGGAGGATTTCTTTTCGCACATGGTTTTCTTCTTTACCCTATTTGATTTAGTTTGCATTGCATTTGTACATGGGTACATGATTAGGCCTTGTTGTTGGGACCCATATTTTATTTTATGCCTCTTTTTCTAGTGTTTTAGCTACTCCCTAAGTTCATCTTAGGGGGGGTGTTAGAGTAATAAGTCATTTCACTTAATTAATTTAATCATATTGGTTAATTAATTAAGTCACTTATCACTTTAGATTTACTTAAGCTAAACTTAGGCACATTAATAATTAATTATTTATTAATTATTCAGTGTGTACACTAGGGTTTCCTTTTAGGGTTTGATCTCCTTTCTTAAGGATTGATCTCATTGTAATTATTCATTCTCTTAATTTAGAATTTTCAACTTGAGGCTTGCTAAGCATCTTTGTTGTTATGTACATCTTTATTTCTTTATGATAGGTTATTTCTTGTAGGTGTTCACTGGGGTCTGTAAGATTGGTTTCTCCACTTCTACAATGAAGACAATAAAGGAAAGTTTGAACCTAACTAGTTGGGTCCCTTTTTCATCAAAAAAAGCTATAGATCAAGAGCATACCAATTATCTATCCTTGAAGAAGAACCCTTGCAAGATCCAACCAACAACTTGCATCTCAAAAAAATTTATGCCTAATCTTTAAGCGTGTAAATCCAAAAATACAAAAAACTAAAAAAATGAGAAAAAGGATTGAAAATGAGAAGAAAAATTTGTCTGCTAGCAAAAACCACTTCAGTGGTGCTTTGGGCAAGTACCTTGGTGAAAAATTGGCAAACAAGTTCCTTGCATAAATAAAGTATCTCCATCTATTCTTTGTCTCTTTTTGACCTTTCATTCTTTACATCACCATTCGTCCCTCATCTGAATCCTTATCATGGCTTGTTATTGTAAGGTATCCTTACCCCTTTAGTCCTAGTTGGCATATTCCCATGGTCATTTTGTACTTCCTTTATCAAAGTAGGCTAACATGCCACAATGGGAGCATTTTGTTGTGGGTCACAATTAGGCTCTTGTATATCCTAAGGTCATTGAACATCTTATCATAAAACATAAAAAACATTCATAAAATATTACCTCAAAAAATCCAAAAAAGCAATTGCAAAATCTTGTATAGCAAAAATCCAAAAACATTAAGAAAACTATAAAGGAAAAATCCAAAACATCCATAAAGCATCAAAAAACCTAAAAAGGTTGAACATCAAAAATACAGAAAAGTAAATTACTCTTGTCAAACTATGCCATCTCTTAGCTCAAACATAGGCAAGGCCTTCATTGATGTGCCCTTGAGACACCCTAGGTCTATCCTTTAGGATTCTATCATAATAAACTAACATCTTTCACCTATTCATATCTTCATCTTGTAAATGAGTGAGTCACTTGAACTACACGGTATCTGTGTGTATAACATAGGAAACGTTAATCTATGATCAGCCCTTGAGGCCCCTAGGATAAGTCTTTAGGTTAGGGTCTTGGTGAAAACTTAGAAAACCCTAAACATTTAGATAAGTTAGATATTCTCAGAAAACCCTAAAAAATCAAAATATTGAGAAAACCTGAAAACATCCAAATATTCAGAAAACCCCAAAACATCGAAATGTTCAAAAATCCCTAAAACATCCAAATATTTTTAGAAGACACAAATATTTGAAATTTGAAAATCCAAAAATAATAGAAAACATTAAAAATACCTAAAAAGCCTTAGAACATTCACAAAACCCTAAATGACCTCAATTTTTTTGAAGAGAATGAACATTCACATAAACTTTCAAAAAGACCAAAAGCCACCTCAAAAAATTTCAAAATATCAAAAACATTGAAATATTCTAGAAAATCCAAAACCCATCCATCCCATTTTTCTTTCACCTACAATAAAATTTCACTCATAATAAACAATCGTCAATTTTAACCTTTGGTTAAACATGTAGAAAGCAAGTATAACAAGTCATAAAGTGTGAACTTAATTGTCAAAATCAAAAGTCTAAATTATAGGTAAATACATCGGTGAATTTTATAGAAACGACTCATCTTAACATCATCATTCCAATATCAAACAACCTTTGATAAACATGTCCTAGTATGTATCCTTCCTATGATGGACATTAGTGTTACAAATTGCAAATTATCTAAACTTAAACTAAGAAAGAGCTATAGAAAACACTAACTTTTTTTCTTTTATTTTTTCTTATGATTTGTTGTAATGATCCATTCCATGGACCTCTCAATGATTTTAAAAAAAAATTATTTAGAGAGAAAGGAATGGGGCATCGATCATTATCTTTCATTTGTTGTGCTTATGGATACTCTTGCTGTATACTTTCTTAGTTGTGTGTAGGAAGGTCATTTGGAGTATGTTGTTGACTATTATGTATGCTTTGGTCCAATATATTCTAATCCTCTCACTTTTATTCCAATGAGGTTTCCATATGTCAAGGTGTGAACAAGAGCTATCCTATATGTTTGTTAAGTCAAATTCCATTACACTAGATACAATGCCGTCTTGGTTATCAATACATTCATGCATTGTGTCTATGTGTTATATCAAACAATAAGGAATGATAGAAAATACCAATCACGAAGTGTGAGCAACTCATCCTACATTTTCCATTATCTCTTCACCATCCATAATAAAGTCTCAATGTGGAATTGTTGGATCTTTTTGAATCAATCTCAAAATGAACGATCAATCCATCCATATTATTCTTCTTATTCTTCTATCTTTACTAACCTTTCTATTCAAGCATCAAATCTATGTGATCTACATTGAAATATACATGAGGCTACCCATAGTCACTGATTGTCTATACATCATGATGTCTATCTACATTAATATATGAGCTAGCACACCAACAATCCCTCTTCTGCTAGGACACAATGGGCCATCTATATCATCTTCAGCTCAATAATCTAAAAATGTGTAGCTCTTTGATTCAAACACAACCTGGAATCTCTAGCATCTCAGGCACAACTTTGATTTTCACCTATCATGAGGTTGATCAGAACACTTTATTCTCTAATTGATCTCTTGAGGGGGGAACCAACCATATTTCGATCATATTCATATCAAATCATCTAATGAATTTTGTTCCTAGCCTTGCTATAAAATCTTGATCAAACTATCAAATCAACCATCATGGGGATATAACTTTCCCTATGAATCCTCATGTTATTTAAAACACAATCCTTGCATTGTTTTGAATCCTCAACAATGTCATCAATCAATCAATCTAATCAATCAACTTTAGCTTGGCACTCAACATCTCAAATAGATCATCAATATCTATTTCTACATCATCATCAACATCAAAATCAGCATTAAAATCAGCATCAGTATTTGAACCAATGCAACGAGTACATTGCTTCAAAGGGGGGGGGGAACGTAGACATTGGAAAATGCCTCAATGGATCATATTGATCAACTAGCATCATTCCCTCTTTAAACCCATCTTATTTTCACTTAATTGATTAAATTATCCTAGCTAATTAATTAATTGCATCATGTTCATCCATTAACCTAATTAATTTAATCAAGTTAATTCATCCCTTTTCATGCTAATACTTAATTTAATTTAATCCCAAAATTTATATTATTTAATCAAATAACCCTAAGTTATTTAATTAAATATCATTTCAACTTTCCCCCATTCATTAATCATTTAATTTAATGAATAAACACTTTAATTCTTCTAAATCCCCTAATTGTGTAACTAAATCTCATTTAATTACCTCACCCAAAGGAATATTCTAAGGAATATTATTTCTCCTCTAATCAAATCACTTGGCTTCTTGAACAAGCTAAACCTTCAACCTTTTGAGCAAGCTGCCTTTGACCTATATGAGTAGGACAAAAGTGTGTTTGTTTGAGGCAAGTGTGAGCACTTGATTAAAACCCATCATGAATTCTCTTCCATTTATGAGAATCCATGATCCATGTCTCTCATCCCCTTCATCTTGATCCATTAATGAAGATTTTTTATCTCAACCCTTCATTTCTCATTTTCTCTATTATAAATAGGTCACTGTTTCGAGACAAATGTATCCATATTTCAATTGTAAACTTATTATATTGAATTCACTTGGATACATACTCTTAATTTATTCACTTTTAGCTTATCTTACTTAGTTTTAATTGCATAATAGGTTAGATAATCCATTAATGGCTTCCATGCATCCATCTTAGCTTGTTTATAAATTTGGGTTTTGAATCTTTTAGCTTATAAGTATCTTAGCATTAGCTCAACATTTGTATATATTCAACATTTAGCATAAAATCATGGTAACTTAGCTTTCATCATGTTCATTTTTAGCATAAACTAAGTTTTTATACATCAATCACAATGGTTTCATTGATTCTCTTCCATAGAATCAACTAAAACAAGATCACTGATCATGGGATTGGGAAATGATCATTGTTACACATAAACATGAAGGTATGTGTAGGATCATCAATGAAAAAATAGGCCCTTATCTAGAAAAAAATTCAAAAAAATCAAAGTTACGAAAATTGACGTAAAAGTTTGAATAAGTTATCTATATTATTTCAAAAATATGTAAGAATAGAATCTATAGAAAATTGAATGTAGTTTCTAAACTAGTTGGTTTATTTTTAAAAAATAAATCTATTTGATGAAAATATGAAATTTTAATGTAGTAGTACTTAAATTTTAAAGAAAAAATGAGAAGTAGGTGTTTGTCTAACGACCCTAACCACAATAAAATGATAATATTTTTTTATAAGATTTTAGATATAACTAGAGGACTCGTGCCCCAATTTGATGCATTATTTTTTGTATTTTTTTTCCAATTAAATAATTAGTTATGAATTTTTTATTACAAATTTTAACAAATATAAAAACTCATATGTTTGACCACCTTAACTTGGTCAAAACTTCATGAAATTAAATTTCTTTTTTTTTTAATAGTATGTGAAGCATATAATGTGATGCATGTTTTGGATTCAAAAAAAGTGATACCTTTTGGAAGCTATAGATGTTTTTCAATCAACCTATCAATCAAGACTTTATTATAATTCAAATAGAAAATGAATAATAATTATTTATTAAATTCAAAGTAAAGCATAATTTATATTGGTGGAAAGTTGAGAATCTCCTTTAAAAACCCTTTTCATTTCATCAGTTTTGGTTAAAATAAATGTCATTAGCCACAAACCCTACACATACCCATCATATCGCCATTTTTTGGCCCGTCATTATTCTAAAAATACCCATGAAACCAATTCTATAATAGGATAAGTTTTAGATGGATTAGAGTATATGATTTAAAATATTTCATAATTTAGAATGTTAGGTTTTGATAAATGTTTGGTTTCATTTCTTCACGGATCAAGCATAATTTGACCAATACCAATAATACTCATCTCACATATACAAATATTAGAGGAAATAAAATACAAGCTATATCATGGAGAATATGATACCAACACTTCAATAGTACTGAACCTCTATATCTTAAGTAATCATAATGCCATTACAAAGATTCAAATATCAATGGCATACATCTACAAATGACATATTACTCTGGATAAATCTCATCACACTTTAATAAATAAATGAATTTTAGAAACTTTCAAGCTAATGAAATTGTAGATGTAAATCTAGATAATGCAAACTTTTCCTATGGCCTCTCAGCCTATGCCGAAATGGAAGCATACAGAGAGCATGTGAACTGTTTGACATAATAGGATTCCTTGGAAAAGGCTTCAGACACTTTCGAGCAATCAGATTAAATGCATATGGTTGAGATTCATACATTTTGGTTTTATGAGGCCAAATATCTAAAGGGGCATTTAATTTTGACCATAGCAAGGCTACGATGTTCAAATCAACTCTTCAAATCGATATATGTAATATGAGGACATGATTAATTTCATGGAGGGAATCTGTGAACAAGATTTTTGAATCATAACATTTTTTTGCATGTCTTTAGATTCTTTTAACTAATTGCTATATGAAAACCAAAATTTCTTTATCACAGATGATCTAAGTATTTAGTGATCTCAGTGTCTTCTCCAAATATCTTTTAATAGAGTATTAGAGAAAATCATTGAGATTTTGAAAAAAAATCCCTGAATTATATATAAAAAGGATATTTTCTATGCTTGATCATTGTGCTTAAATAAAAACTAGGTACAAACAACTAAACGAACAAAAAGAACACCCATTTCCTAGAGATAACGTCAATCCAAAACATAAAAGAAAAGGAAATAATGATAATCTAAAGAGGTATTTTTAGCAAGAGGAATGGTTACGATGGATAACTAGAGAACAAAAGATCAAAAGGGTGATTGATATGAAGAATATATTCATAAAGATGGATGACAGTGGGTTTTCCTTGGTAGACCCATTGATGTTGACCTAGATTTTTTGCAAAAAAGAAAGCTCGGGAAATTAAGATGTATAAGCTAAGACTTATGGAATCTGTAAACTTTGAAAGATGCAAAAAAAAAGCTCTATCAAAGTATTGGAAAAATTTTCATCAAATCATTAACCACAGTGGGTGCAAAAATGTGAAAGATAAAATATACATTTATCAAAGATTGACAAATATGAGTTAAATTAGTCAATATTGAAGAAATGAAATAAAATACTTCACCATGAAATTGTTGAACAATGTAAGGGAAATGACAACATTATCAAACTAACATGAAAATAAAAGCAAGATGAACATAAACCTATTCCTAAACTACTCAAACCATCATCCCATAGGGGAATTGTTGCTACTTTGATGTGGAAAGTAGGCCTTTCCTAACCCCTTTTGAAAACCTTCTTGGTCCTTTGAAGATGGTGATAAAGATGCAAATATGAAAATATGCAAGTGATGGAGATGAAGATGAAAGTTCCTATAGTAATAATTTTAATATTATGGATTATTGTGGATGATTGTGGATTCAATAATATTGCAAAACTTGTCACCAATATAATGGGTGGGGATGGAGCACATTTTGGATAATTTTCATAGTTAATGCATGTGGTTGAGATGTAAGAGGGGTGTAAGAGAGATTAATGCATTTGTAAGAGGAATTAAATGAATATGGTTGAGATTTGTTGGAGGGAAATTTTTTGGGCAAGAAAGTCAAATAAATGGAGTTAATGAAGGAATATTCCATTAGAATATGCCTTTGTGAGGGAAAATGAGATAATTAGTTAATTAAAAGAATTTATTTTCATGTGCAAGTGGGTTAGTTAATCAAGGGTTGGGTTTGACCAAGGTTAACTCAAAAGCTAAAGGATGGGTAATGATGATTAGGAGTTAATTAATCTAGAATTAATTAACTTGAAGGAATTGGGGGATTTGACATTTGATTTAAAAAAATTGGTTTATTAAATAACATGAGATGACTTTAGGATTTTGATTAAATAAATTGATTTATTTAATAAAACATGATGAAATTTGGTGAATTAATGTAATAAATAAATTTATTTGTTTAGTGGACGAATTTGATGTTAATTGATTAGATTTAGATGCATAATGTTGATTACGATTATTTGTATGTATAAAAATAAAAACCTTATAAACTCAAAAAGTTTCAATTCCTACATACTAAAACACAAATTGAATGGAAAGTTGAACACCTTCCTCATTCAGGATGGATTACATTGGCACCTCCTAGTAAGGGTAACAATCCTAAGAATATAAATTATTATGCATATCATATAACTCTTGGAAACCTTTCTAATGAGTTTCCTACCTTAAAGGTAATACTGTAATAATTTTATCATCATGATCATGATTCTTATAATAAAATGGTTGGATAAAAATTACATGAACTTTTCTTCTTTCCATGTAATAGCTATAGGATCATGGAATGATGAGGGCGCAGCCTGAGACATACAAAAATAACCCACAAACAAGAGAATAATTTTATTATTCAGAAAATAGAGCTTCTTACATGTAGAGGATCTCAAATCCCCATGTTCTACAACACATGCAAGTTACAGAAAGCTACAAAATAACCCTTTCATAATATGCAAGCTTGTCCTGAAA
>VDFB02103218.1:134813-176666 GCA_007258455.2 Sequoia sempervirens | reverse complement strand
GACATGTAAAATATATAGATTGACATTACAAATTTGATCTTAATTTAACTAACACCATTTCATCCTAAAATCATCCCTCTATCTAAACATTTAATCAAATACCATTATTTGATTAAATTCATCAATTTCCCTCTCTTAAGTAAATAAATCAATTTTATCTCTTGTTGGGTCATTATCCCCATTAATTAAATAAACCCTTTTATTTAATTAATTCCTAAATCTCTATTTTAATTAAATAATTCATTTTATTTAATTTAATCTCTATAGTTCCTCTATTAAAATAAATAAATCAAACATCACCCCCTTTGTTTAAATAAATCAAAATATTTATTTAACTAGGTCTTAATCATTTTCATCTCTCTTTGATTTATTTCATCCCACAAATCTAAATCAATTAGTCAAATCACCTAATCTCATCTTAAATTGATCAAAACATGATTCGTTTAATCTAATTGCATGTCACATCCGCTAGCTTTTCCCACTTGCACAATAAATCAGTTTATTTGATTTATTAAATCTCTATTTACTTTCAAAAGGCATCCAAGTGGGAATATTCTTCAAATTTGAAATCTCCCCAAATAGAAATGTACATCCATCAAAGCATTTAAAATCTCTTAGATATCCTTTTCTTGAGCATGTGGAATTAACTTCACCTTTCACCTCATCCTTCAAGCCATCTTTTGAATTTGAATCTTCCCCCTCTTTGACACATTCTCCAAAACTTGCACATTCCTCAACGATTCACATGTTGACAAGTGGTGCTTTGTCATTGGATGAAATTTAGTCCCACATTCCTCTATTTTTGGCATGCTTTCAACTTGTCAATCTATAAATAGGGAGCTCATCCTTCATTTTGATCATCCACAATTTGAGTAAACTTACTATACTCAAATGCATCTTCAAGCATTTTCAAGACTCATCCATCCATAGCTAGGTTATGTAGGTTTTTCATCATGGAGAACATTTTTATCTTCAACAAAGTGGACCAATCTTTATAAATCTTCAACATTGCATCATAGGAGTTGGAAAAGAGCCAATTTTAACATCAAATTGGAACCAACTCCCCATGGTATCAAGAGTTTGCTTGTTTAAATATGATTTAATCTATTTTTTTGTGTTCTTCATTCTTGTTTCCTATTTTAAGCATTGAAAATGGATTTCGTGGGGAATCTAGATTTTAACTTGAATTTCAATTTTCTAATGTGTTTGCTTGTTATTTTTTATAGGTATTAAAAATTTGGTTCATACACTTCATTTTGGAACTAAGAATTGAACAAAAAATTGTGCGAATGTGAGTAAACCTATTGCATGTGTTCTCCCTTTGTTTCTAAACAAAGGTTGGTCAAACTATGAATATGTTTACTCTTTTTTTTTATCTTAGATGGCCTACCTTTTAGAAAAATGACTCACACAATGGAACAAATCAACCGGTAACACTTTGAACCTTAGAGTATTTCCAACCGGGATGTAAATGTGGGTATTGGAATAAACGCCATTATCACGTAGTTGGGTCTGATGAGAAAGGTAGCAATGGTATCTCACCACGTTGGGTGAACCCTTGTTAGAAAAGGTCAAAATCCTTGATCTACTTTTTTGTGCAAGAACATTCATTCTGAAGTCGTCCCATGTTTTTATGGCTCTTAGTAGAAATGAAAGCATGTCATGGGAGTTTCGTGGGTGTTGATGCTTGGCTTCCTCATATAAGTGAGTTTCATAGAGTGGAGTGAGTGAGGTCAAGCATCTAATCATTCACTAAGAGTAGGAAAAGCTAGACTTGTCCAAGTGGGAACTCAACAAGTAAAGTATTTCATATCCATAGGGTTGTGCATGTTCTTGGTATCAAAAAACTTGCTTGCTTGAAAACATTGGGAAACACACGTTCAATAGGAAAATCAAAATTTCAAACCCCTTAGTTAGAGAAAATACCTTTGATAGAACCCAATAAAAATTTCTTACCCTAGGGATCATGTCCTTACAGGTTTCTAAGTAATTGGGTTTACATCTTAATTTTCCTCTACCAAGGTAAACATTAGGTAACCATTGCCTTGATTTCCTTGAATTCCACGTAGCACTTTGTGGGATGAAAAGAAGTTAGAAAATTGGACATTTAGTTTCAAAATCTAATCAATAAAGTTTTTGTGGTAAAATTAATTCACTAATCAAGATAAAATCAATTGAGCCCCACACATGTGCTTCTGTATCTTTTTTCTTATGGTCTTTCGAGAAAGCATTGATCTTTTGGTTTGAAGGGAAAAGAATGTTCTTCAAAACCTTGGCCTTGTAAACAAGTCCTTCTTAGGTTCATTTAGGATCAAAATCAAACACTTCATCCATTTCAAAAATTTATCATCCCATCCGACAAGCAACTTTAGAGCTTTGGAAACATCATTATCTAGACTTCGGTACATCGTTAAACAAAATCAAAATCACTTTTTTTGTTAGGTGTGCTTGGATGAATCCTTCCTCACACAATTAGTTAGATTATCACCTCTTTGAACAAGTTTATCCTAAATATCACATCCAACATCTTAGGGTTTACAAGTCCATTATCCAATCAAAACCAATCAAAATCAAATCCTAAAGTCTAGCATTCATCCAGAGTTCCTAAAAAATCAACACCCATATCATTCACTCCATTCATCGTTCATCTCATCATTGATCCTAAACACCTTAGAGGTCACTTTTGCAACAAGGTCAAAACACAAGAAGAACATGTAATACAAACTTGATCCATACATCATGAGCAATCCAAGTCAATCAAACTATCAAAGCCTTACAATGCCAATTGATTTTCAAAACTCATATTTATACAATCCATACATGGGGTCATTATCTCCTAAAAACCTCAATGGTACAACAAACGTGAGTATACCCAATCTAAATTTTGAAACACCTTTTCCGATGGTAGATTTAAATTATCCAACTCCAAACTTACAAATCTATCAACCAAATAATCAATGCATAAGTCTTCAACAAAAGAACATTATCCCACCAAATCCATACATGCCAAATGAGAATATACCAAGTACAACTATAACAAACATGAAAATTTCAAATCCACACTTGGTAAAATTTTGGATAGATATGTTTTCAAATAACATGATTTTTTTTCAAAATCCATCACACCCATATGTCCCCCTCACCTTTCACAATGACCCATCATCATAATCATTTCATGAAACCCCTCAAATCTCTCTCCCTACGACCTCACAAGGAGAAGGTGACCTATTTTCACTAGGGGGGAGATTTTTATCAAACATCATCACGTCCTTAAGGGAGCATGTCACTCACTTTTCCACCACTCCCACCCTTGCCATTAACATTTGTATCACCTCTGGGTTTTAGGCTACCTTTGCTACCACCAATCATCCAAAACATCCCCCCAACCATCAATCAAGGAATCACACCAAAATCACCCCCCCTTACCATCGATATCACAACATATGGAAACCATCCCCATAGCACAAGAAACCAACACATCATCTATCATCCCTAAAAACATAGTATCTCAAGGACTAACCATATCGATCGCACCATCCACCACTCAAATCCCAATCATCAATACAACAGTACCTCTTATCACCACAATAATAACTATTCCAAAACCACCTCTGTCACCACCACCACCCAAACCAAACACATAAAACCAATACAACATTTCATCACAAGCTGCTCAGTAGGCTCCTTATCATAAGGCACTCCAACAAAACCAAATCCGACAAGCTGCACAACTAGTTGCTCAACAAGCTACATAAGCTACTCAAGTTTCCCAAGGTACACTACAAGCCCAACAAGCACAAGGCCAGGCTCAAGTGCAAGCACAAGCTCAAGCCCAATACCAAGCCCAACAAGCAAATTTTGTTCAAAATCCAAACAAAATTTTAACAACTCCATGTATTGATCCAAGTCAACAATCACATGATCAAGACCTATTCATCAAAAAACACATGGATGATGTTTCTACCTCATATGAATATCGAATCAACATACATCAAGAGTCACTTTTTTATCATGATAAGAATACCTCAACAATATCTGACAATGATCTATTTCAAGGAGTGTTAAGATTATTTGATCTTGTAATAAAAAATGCATTGACCAATGACCAAGTTGCAAATGTCTCTACATCACCTAATGAGTTAGAGGACATATCTCAAAAATTTATTATAAAGCATGATGAATAGCCCTCACCAAAGTCTAGGAATGGTCCTTTCCAAGACATATTGACATCCTTTGACCTCATGATTGTTGATATTGAAGGAATCTTCAATTCAACACTTGATTCAAATTCACTCAAAGATCAAGAGGATATTGAGCCACTTCATATGCCTAATGAAGATATCCAAGAACCCTTTGTAAGCAATCCATCCTTTGAAAATGACCCATGTCAAGAACTTGATCCAAAGCACATTGAAAGAAATTATGAAATCATTCAAGATCAAGAATTCATATCTCCAAGATATTACAATGATCTAATGGAAAATATCCTATCTATACATGAAGATCATATCCATATAGCACATAGTCCTCCATCTACCCATGAGATGCTTTCTGTGGATGGACAAATAGATGATCTTCATTTAGAGTAGGATTTTATTACACAAAAAGAGTAGATTATTAATTCCTACAGTCAAACTAAGTTATCAACATCAGGATTAGATATATCCAAAATTTAGACTAAGGACATCATGTATGAATATATCCAGCATTATCCACTCAAAGATATAGGTAATATAGAACAAGAAATTCCAAAGTTAGTAGAGAAAAAAATGGAAATAACATCATCTGCAGTGGTCATTTATCAGAGAATGCATTCTAAACAAGATTTCTTAGGACATGAAGAATCAAAGCATGAAGGTGCTACTACCACCATACTAGGGGCAACTATGTCTCAAGTAAACATCAACATAGGGAGCATGAAGAATCCTTATGATGAAATTGATGCCAATACTACAACTAGGCACATCATGAATCTTCATCCACCCATCACCCCATCCACGAATTGGGACCAACATCAAAATAAAGATTTGTATCAAAGCACAAGGAAAGTTATCAAACTAGAAGAAGTAGAGAAGCATAATGGAAAAATAAAATACAAGTGGATACAAAAGAATACAAAGAAATATTATCCCTATCAAACTCCATTAGTCAAAGAAACTATGGGGAAAAATAAGAGAGGGAAAAGTATCGATCAAAGGTGTCCACAAAATCAAAATAAGGCTTCTCAAGTGATGTACAAAGTATATCAAGAAGTTGGTCCTAATTACATGCACACTTCCATATCCACCCATCATTTCTCATCTTCCCAAGTGTGGAGAGTCAAAGGTTCGAAACTATCAACCAATCCATCTCCTATCCCTAAACACATTCCATCCACACCTCAACACATGATATATGATTCTCACATTAACCATGTATTGGAAAGAACCCTTCATCATAAGGATTCAAAAGGCACTCTATCATGATATGTGCACCAAGAAAGAGTTAACTCCAATATTAATAAAGCAGATCATAAATCTCAAAAGTTGCATTCAAGTGAAGGTATCTTTGCAAAGAAGCTTCTTCAAGTAGGAAAGCAATGGAAGATTATGATAGGGGCATCTACATCAACACCACAAGGTGATTTAGCATGACCTTAAAATATTTTAGAAAAAAAACAAAAAAATCAAAAAAATATGAAAACCAGAAAAAGGATTGAAAATAATAAAGAAAAAAATTGTCCTCTAGTGAAAACCACTTTAGTGGTGCTTTGGAAAGGTACCATGATGAAAACCTAGAAAATAGGCATTGTGTGTAGAATCAAGAATCTGCATGCGCTAGTTTGGGTAGAAGCATCTTATCCCATCCATAATAAATCTAGCATTCCATCCATCTTAGCCATAATAAATCCATTCATCCATGAACCATTTATCCAATCCATTCACATGTATTTGCATCCATAGTCTGAGTTATATTTATCTTGATAAACTTTAGTGCACACTTTATGCTTGCTTATGATAAACATCTTGACATGGATCATTTTTATTGATTATATCCTATCCAACGTTATCTAAGCCATGAAGCATTATCCAATAAAGTATTCCTCTATTCAAAAACCTTATATTATCACAAGATAAATTTTGGCATCCTTTGCATGCTTGCCATATGCCTCAATCCATACACCTATCTAAGCATCCATCCATGACACTCCCTACATTGCTAGACACTAGAGGTAGATATTCACATATTTCTTTGGGAATAACTCTTGATCTATCTCCTCCAACTTATGTGGTGATCTGAACATTGGAAAACATGAAATCAAATTGGTCAAAACATTTGTGACCCAAAATCCAAATCACTAGCCCATGGCACATTTTGATGAGAAGACACTCCTTATCAATCTTCATCTTTCATTGAACATCAATCCAAGTAATCACTATCAGTTGCATTTAAGTTGCAATTCAAATGTCACATCAAATCAGTTGAACAAATTTTGTTCCAAATCAAGCTTCATCAATCATGATCAATCAAATCCAATTAGAAAAATCATCATCTTGGGATATCATTCTGTTGCTTAACACTATCACTGCATTATTGTGTCTCCTCTATAATGTTATCATCATCAATCCTTCATCATCTTGGGATATCCATCCTAAATCCTCATGTTGCTTAACACAGTGCTTGCATTTTTGTGTATCCTCAACAATGTTATCATCATCAATCCATCCATTTGATCAATTAACCTTAGCTTGGTTTTCAACAAAATCCCAAAACAAAGCACTAATATCATCACACATGTCCATATCCAAAATGTCAAAATCATGCAAAAATCCAAAAACATTCAAAACATATCAAAATCCAAAAATAGATCAGAAAGTTAAAAAAATATAAAAAACATGGTATCTGAACTACATCTTCTCTAAGCTTAAACATAGCTAAGGCTAATATTTGATCAGCCTCTCAGACACAAAAACACAAAAGCATTCAAAAAACACCAAAATCCAAAAACATTTGAAAACACAAAATCCAAAAATAGCCTCAAAACATTTTGAAAAATAAAACAAAATTCAAATATTTCAAAAAAAAACCATCCATCCCATCTTACTTTCACCCGCAATAATCTCATCCATAATAAACTGATCATCACCTTCATTCTTGGGAAAACAAACAAAACCACAACAATTAGAAAAAGAAAACTTCAAACGTAAAATCAAAATCGAAACAACAAAATTTTAAACACAAAATCAAACTCTTGATCATTCACAAACATGCCAATCAACTTTATATCAAAATCCTATCAAAAAACTTATCAACCCATCGTCATCCTATATAATGCATGTCCTAGGATATATCGTTCTGACAATGGGCATCATTTTGGACATCACTTTGGATTCTTATCCTATCAAAACACATCCCATTGGCTAGTGGTATGAAGAACATTGAATTTTTTGCATGCTTGATCTTTTCTTTTGATTTATCTTATTGTGCTCATTCTAATGACCTCTTGATGATTTCTAATAAAAATGATTTAGGGAGAAAGGAATGGGGCATTGGTCATTTTTTTTTTGCTATGCTTTTTGGACGTTCTTATAATATATCTTGGTGAATACTTGTTTTGTTAGGTACATCCTAGCAAGGTTTATGTATGTTAGGTATGAATAAGAATACTCCTATTTGTTTTTCAAGTCAAACTCCATCACACTAGGCACAATGCCATCTTGGTTCTTAATACCTTGATGCATCATACCTATGTGTGTTATCAAACATAAGGTAATTAGCCCTTTGAAAATCCCAACTCCTTAGTAAGTAAATCATCATCATCATTATCATCAACACTATCATCATCTCTAATAAAATTGGCTTGTTGGTGTTTCTAGTCATCATCTTATTTTCTTCTTACTTCTTTTCGCACTAACATGGTACTATGACTTTTAATCATAAATCATCACTAAAGCATCCATCCTGCATCCACAAACCATTATCATATTGCATAATTCATATCATATCATATAGAAATCATTAATCGTACCACATGCATTCATCCCTATCATTGTATAATATTGATTGATTATTCTAAGAATCTCATAAACCATACATTTATCATCCACTGCATAATCATAAAAGAATCACCATATCATATCATGTGCATCCATATCATCCATGCATCATCATACCATCCAAACATCATAATCATCTCATTTATATCATCAATAATATAATTGTCATGGTAAAAATAAGAATCAAGTGGGTGTAATATATCAAAATAGGCATGAGGCTACCCATGGCTGATGACTGTCTACATCATCAAATCTGTCTACACCAAATACTCGAGTTGAATTGATCTTAAACCTCTTTGTCAAGAGATCAACCCTCAAATAAAACATCTTCGTCTAATCTCTTGAAGGGGTAGTATACTAGCGTAATTCTTTTCACTGGGGCAACAGTGGGGTATCCAAAAAAATTAGAGAATTTTTGAATTTTAACCAAGGCATTTTATTCTTTGAACTAATGTAGTGAGTACATTACTTGAAAGAGGGGAAAAATGTAAACATGCAAAATATACAGATTGACATTACACACCTGATCCTAATTTAACTAACACCATTTCACCCTAAAATAATCCCTTTGTTTAACCATTTAATCGAATACCCTTATTTGATTAAATTCATCAATTTCCCTCTCTTAAGTAAATAAATCAATTTTATCTTGTTAGGTCATTATCTCTCGTTAATTAAATAAACCATTTTATTTAATTAATTCCTAAATCTCTATTTTAATTAAATAATTCATTTTATTTAATTAAAACTCTATAGTTCCTCTATTAAATTAAATAAATCAAAATTCACCCCCTTTGGTGAAATAAATCAAAATATTTATTTAACTATGTCTTAATCATTTTCATCTCTTTGATTTATTTCAACCCACAAATCTAAATCAATTAGTCAAATCACCTAATCTCCTCTTAAATTGATAAAAACCTGATTAGTTTAATCTAATTGCATGTCACATCCTCTCATTTTTCCCACTTGCAAAATAAGTCAATTTATTTCATTTATTAAATCTCTATTTACTTTCAAAAAGACATCCAAGTGGGAATATTCTTCAAATTTGAAATCTCCCCCTAAATAGACACGTACATCTAACAAAGCATTTAAAATATCTTACATGTCCTTTTCTTGAGCCATGTGGCATTAACTACACCTCTCACCTCATCCTTCAATCCCTCTTTTGAATTTGAATCTCCCCCCTCTATGACACATTCTACAAAACTTGCACATTCCTCAACCATTCACATGTTGACAAGTGGCACTTTGCCATTGGATGAAATTTAGTCCCACATTGCTCTATTTTGGTCATTCTTTCAACTTTTAAATTTATAAATAGAGATCTCATCCTTCATTTTGATCATCCAATATTTGAGTAAACTCACTATACTCAAATCCATCTTCAAGCATTTGAAAGATTCATCCATCCATAGCTAGGTTATGTAGGTTTTTAATCATGGAGCACATTTGAATCTTCAACAAAGTGGATCACTCTTCATCAATTTTCAACATTGCATCATAGGAGTTGGGAAAGGGCCAACTTTCACATTAAATTGGCACCAATTCCTCCATGGGATCAAGATTTTTCTTGTTTAAATATGATTTAATCTATTTTGTTGTGTTATTCATTCTTGTTTCCTATTTTAAGCATTGCAAATGGATTTCATGGGGAATCTAGATTCTAACTTGCATTTCAATCTTCTAATGTATTTTCTTGTTGTGTTTTGCAAGTATTAGGATCTTGGTTCATACAATTGGTTGGCATACATTTTTTTGAAAAAGGTCTTAAAAAGCTATCATAAAAGAATTTATGCTCATGATTCCTCAAATCTGCCCCTTATAAAAAATTTAGGGAGAAAAATGCCTTGAAAAAATATCATAAAAAAATTAATAGTTAGCATTTCTAAAAATGTGCCCTTATCCAACAAAATTTTTTAACAAATAAAATTGAAAAAAAATGGAATTTGAAAAATTAAAATATAATGTATCAAAATAAAAATATAATGTATCAAAAAGAAAATAATGAATTCTGATTGGTTGCAAACAGAACATTTAATCACTAGTTAAGCTAAAAGTGTATAATTCCATAACAAAAACTAATAAATATTGTCAAATCGAATTGAGGGAAAATTGTACCCTATTCATCTCTTCTCTTGGACTGCTCATCTTCTCCTAGCCTGCTCATAAAAAGATAAAGCCTAGAAAGCCCCAAACATGGCTTAACAAATTGGAGTGTGCCCTGCAAGTATGTCATGGGCAGTTTTAGGAAAATTCATCTTCAGTCACATTATGACAAATTCACAGCCAAGAAAAATTCACCACCAACAGTGAATTACTAGTTGTGAATTTTACTTGATAGTAAATTTTCCCATGATGGGATGAATTTTAATGTATTTTAAAACTATATTTTCAAATGTAATTTAAATTTTTATTTATCTATTTTTTTTATTATTAAATTTTCTATACTATTGGACTAATAAGAAGAAGATCAAACTTTTGGGTATAGGAGATACAAATAATATCTTTAAAACAATATTTTATCTTCTATTTCTTCCATTATTGAAACCATGATACTTTATTTAATGTAAAAGAATTTAAAAAATGATAAATAATTAATTTATGATAAGCATGATCAATATGAGATGTCCTAAAAATAAGAAAATTTTATGTCACATCATAATTTTTGTTCTTATTTATTAAAAATTAAGAAAATTGTATTGGCATGCATATGGCTCTCTCTTATAGTGGCATGATTTATTTCCAAAATTTTACCAATATTTAACAACATTTTTTAAGGAATCCAACATAGCTTTTATTCCTCAATTATAAAACTAAAAAAGAAATAATAAAATAAAATATAATATAATAAAATGTATATTTTTAGATTTGAGCAATGAGATCTAGTTATGGTAGGAAAAATTATAAAATCAAATTAGAAAAGAAAGGAGACCACTATTAGAATTATGCCTTATATGCATGATATTTTTTGTTTGAGTGAATAATTTATCTATTCACTATATGTAAACATACATAGATTGATGAGGTTCGATAACATCTCGTCTAATTGAATGTGCAATCTTTAAGCGTGTACATGTTATCGAGTTATTTGATAAACCTCATGTGCTACCATTTTGAGGTTGGAATATTTTCCATCTAATTCAAACGTCATTCAACACTTGGCTTCAAGGTTGATGACCTGGTCAAATTGGTTGTTGCTTTGCACATTTCAAGTGATCCTAACATTGAAAACAATAGGATGTTGTCTACTCTTTTGTACCACATTATGAGGTACTCATCAATCCATATGATAGGTGGATTACCTCTTCCTTTCCTATATATGCAAGGTTTCCTCATTTGTACATTTGAAATTGATTAAATACAATATTTGCATTGTTTATTGTTCTTATTATGCAAGGCATGTATTAAATTTTTCATGATTCACATTCACTACATCATTGGTGATCCAATTTCATTGAGTTGAGATATTTTTAGATGCAAATTGTGTCTTACATTGCCAAATTCTGGCATACAAAAAATTCACCACCAATAATTCATTGATAGAAAATTCATCGTTAATAATTTAGGGTGGCAGAAAATTAACCTTATTAAGGTATTTTAATATATGTTTAAAAATATTTTTAGAAATATAAAATATTTTGAAATATGTTACTTGACAGTGATTTACAATTACTTAACACCCAACTTCAATGTACTCACACCCACATGGAACTACACTAGGATCCTCAATAAATAGGGTTAAGGATAGATACACAACTTTTGGTACTTCATAAATATTAAATCTGAGTTCATCTATTAATCATTCCTTCCACACAAAATCATGGCTAGCTACAACATTTAGGTGATTAAATATAAATATGACATTTTTTTGTCAATATTGAATGCCTCTTGATGTGATTGACTATTTTATAGCCTTCTTCATATTTGTAAGACCTTTCAGTTTTTTTCAAACATTTTGCTTAGATCATCTCATCTCTAATGTGATCGCCTCTTAGAATAATAATTAATTCCATTAACCAACATTCATCATAAGATGGTTATAAATGTATTCAAAAGAACAAAACTCATATATTCTATTTTGTAAATTTCTTCTCACTATCAATAATTTATTTATACATATAAAATTATATATATAAATAAAATTATTTTTCAAATAAAAATAAATTAACCAATATAAATAAAATCAAATATTTTAAAATTAATATAAGAGTTTGAAAGATACATATGTTTAAAATGATACAGCAGAACAGCAATTGTAGCATTCGAAGGAATACATTTCTAAACTCTACTTTGAAAAATCATATGTTTTAAATGGTCTAGTAATGAAGCAGGTAGGGATATTTTAAATTTCTATTGTGGTCACCGATATGATCTCCCTTTGCAGAAGATTTCGTGGTTGTTTAACAAAAACCCACCTCTCCGACAAAGGTGCTCCAGGTTTGTACATGTGAAAAAGTGGATACTTTGTAAGAAAAGAATAACGATCATATGTGCACAAGAAAATTCTATCACCCCACACTGTGGCACGAGCAAAGGAAAGATGGTAAGGGTAGTTAAAGCCAAAGTTTCGAGGGAACTCCTCCACTTTTCTCCACACATTTCGTTCCCAATCATATTGATGTACTGCATCCCATTGAAACACAATTAGTTGTCCAAATGCATGTAGAACCTGCCCCAAGAATAAATTGTACGGAGACGTATTTACTATCGTTGTCCACTCTCCTCTGTGGGGATCAAATCTTTGAGTTCTATCAACTACATGAATACCTATAGCATAAAACATTCCTTCAATAAAAACACCCATACAAGCGCGAAGTTCTTGATGCATCTCAGGAAGAAGCTCCCACTTGTCCTCATCGACATTGTAAACTGCTGCTTCACGGAGTCCATGATTATCAGTAGTTTGTCCTCCTGCAATGTAAATTAATCCTTCAGGTGAAGCACAACATGCAAACGAGGATACAGCTCTGGTCCTAGGCATTTCAGCACCTTCCTTCCATGTACGAGATAATAAATCATATATCAATATCTTTTTAATATTGCCATTATGTATCAAGCCCAGCAAAACAATCTTATGATTAACACACAGAATCTGAGATTCCAATACGACTATAAATCCGGTCGGAATAGGAGCGAGCAGTTCCCATGATTGATCAACAGGGTCATATATAGATATCCCAGCATATTGGAGGACACATATATATTTCCGCAACAGCCCAAACATTAACCTATCTTGATAAAACTGGAAACATTCCATCGTCTCCTCGAAAAGGTCCAACAACTGCTTAACCTTTGGTTGAGATTTGTATGGCATTCTTAGTAAGATGTCTCTAATTATTTGTTCAGGGAATTCTCTCAAAAAATCCATTATCAAGTCTTTCTTCTTAAACAATGTATGAGGCTCTACTGTTTCACAACAAGTCAAAGAGTGTGCAGGAATTCGAAGAATAATATCCGGTTTCTTGTTAAAGGACGTTTACACTGTAGGCGTTGCTTTATACTTGCAAATGTTTCTCCAGATTCAATAGCCGCACCCTGATGGAATGCCCTTAGGATGCATATAAGAGACTAAATTAATTAAGGATAAAAATATGTAGATTATTTCTATTAAGTGTAATGTATCTGATAATTATTGTTTCATTGAATTATAAATTAATTAAAATAGGGTAATTCATAATATGCCTATCTATCATTTTAAAGCTTCTTTGATATTATAAATGTAGTTTGATTTATTTCATTTAAATTAGAAAATGTAATATTTATTTTGAAAGCTTGATAGAAGAATATATTTATGTAGTGCTTGAGGATGCATAAAGGAGACTAAATTAATTAAGAGTAAAAGTAAATAATGTAAGATTATTTCTATGAAAGCAATGTTTTATTGAATTATAAATTACTTAAAATAAGTTTATTTAATTCAAACAACAAATGTAGAATTTATTTATTTTATTTAAATTAGAAACTATAATTATTTAATTTAAACATTTTATAGAATAATATGATGTTCCAAAAATGATTAGTTAAGGGCTAGAAAAATAAGGTGTTTTAAAAATGAACATCACATTTTCTTTTCACAATTGTATTAAAAACTAAAATTTATAAAATGTTTATGTGTAGCTTTGTTTTGAGATTTATTTTTTGAAACTCAATGTTTTGGTAAGGGATAAATTTGATGGTTGTATGGTTACTTTGAGAAAATTTTGTAGTAAAACAAAATACAAAATTTGGGAAGATTATGTCTTTTCAAAAATCAATGTTGGATAGAGTATTCAATATTATATAGAATTATAGGATTATATATATATATATATGTCTATATAAGATCATAAAAATGATTTGATAGGTAAAGTTGCTCGGTGAACCATAGAAAATAAGGATTCGCCAAAATGAACTAACAAAATGATGAACCTCTAGTTCTCCTATGTTTCATTCAGTTTATAAGGGTTATAATGCATAAATAAGAATCTAAAATCAAACCTAACCAATAGAGCAATCAAAAGGCATGTATTAAGAAGGTCAAATGATGTGTACCTGTTGTAAAAATTGCTTCTTCTAGTCTCACCAAGGAATCATTCACGTAGTGGCAAATGGGTCCTAGGTAGGGTTTTGGAAAACCAATTTTTGGGTTCAATTTTTCAATGTTGACATTTCTAAATACTAGTGGGAGACTATTGGAAACTCTGAAATAAATTTTTTAGCTCAATTTCCATGATTTTCCAAGAAATGTGATAACTTTGAGAACTTTGTGACTTTAGAACTTTTCCTCTCCAAATGATCTTCAACCTAAAACCTACAATCAAACATGAAAGGAGAAGAAAAATGTTGTTTTATTAGGGAATAAGGTCCTTAATCAAATGAAAAAATGCATGTAAAGGAATGATGAATGAACTATAGTATGTAACAAATCACCAGATCTCAATTGAACCTTGGAGTACAAATCAACAATCTTGCATGAAGTGGGGTCAATGTATGTAGATATTGATCATATAATTTGAAATGAAAAAATGATTGAATAGGATCTCCAATGCTACATCAACAAATTAGCTCAATAACATGCATGATGCACTATTCCTTTGACATGATGATTGATATCTCTATTGCTACAATAAACTTCAATAATCTGCCCTTTAATTCCCTTTTGAATGCTCTTGCGTACTCTATAGTTCTCTTGTAAAATCTTAGGATACTTGAATCAAAATTTGTTAGGTGAAACTAAGTGAAATAGCCTTATATTTATACTTATCTTATTATTAATTCTTGAAATTCAAATCACACAAGTCGACATCAAATCCAAGATTTAAAATCATGAAAATACCACCAAATACATATTCCAAGGGGGGGTCCTAGGATTAAGTGAGGAGCCATTCACCATGTGGTGAATGGGACCTAGCACACTTAACTAGGAAAAAATTTGGTGGATGTTAAATTTTATGTAAAAAGGGTGTTTGAGAACCTAGTGAGGACTCATTTGCTAACTGGTCAATAGGTCCAAGGTCACTAACATAGGACACATACCTTGTAAAATTATGTGTTGTATAATATCATTTAGGAGTGTTTGGTTTTATCCCTCAAAACCTACAATTAGTTAAGCTTGAATTTGAATTAAGGGGCCAATTAACCTCGAATTAACCTCCATTAATTAATAAATCCCTAAATTAATATGAAAGTGTAAATATACACTTTACAACACCATAAACAAGGCACCATTAAGTACATTTAGTCTGAAAGGGCCACAAACATAATTTGAATATGTAAAACACATTACACCACTAAACAAGGAAACATTAGGTTCAATTTAATGTTAATTATTCACTCCCAAACTAGGGAAAAAGGGATACATTTTTTGTCACTACATTGGGAATTAAGTTGTCTTAATCTTTTCAAGTTATTAGGAATGTTATTATTCAATTATTTAATTTTCATATTTTAAAGTGTCATATAAAATGTGAGACATCCTACTTTGATTTGGATCTTTATGTGCCATGTGTAATACATTTTAAATTGTAAGCTATAATTAAAATTTAGGATACTTGAATCAAAATTTGTTAGTTGAAACTAAGTGAAATAGCCTTATATTTATACTTATCTTATTATTAATTCCTGAAATTCAAATAACACAAGTCGACATCAGATCCAAGATTTAAAATCATTAAAATACCACCAAAACAATATTCCAAGGGGATTTCCTAGGATTAAGTGAGGACCCATTCACCATGTGGTGAATGGGACCTAGCACACTTAACTAGGACAAAATTTGGTGGATGTTAAATTTTATGTGAAAAGGGGGTTCAAGGACCTAGTGAGGACTCATTTGCTAGGTGGTGAATAGGACCAATGTCAATAACATAGGACACATACCTTGTAAAATTATGTGTTGTATAATATCATTTAAGAGTGTTTGGTTTTATCCCTCAAAACCTACAATTAGTTAAGCTTGAATTTGAATTAAGGGGCCAATTAACCTCAAATTAACCTCCATTAATTAATAAAGCCCTAAATTAATGTGAAAGTGTAAATATACACTTTACAACACCATAAACAAGGCACCATTAAGTCCATTTAGTCTGAAAGGGCCACAAACATAATTTTAATATGTAAAACACATTACACCACTAAACAAGGAAACATTAGGTTCAATTTAATGTTAATTATTCACTCCCAAACTAAGGAAAAGGGGATACATTTTCTATCAATACACTGGGAATTAAGTTGTCTCAATCTTTCGAAGTTATTAGGAATGTTATTATTCAATTATTTAATTTTCATATTTTAAAGTGTCATATAAAATGTGAGACATCCTACTTTGATTTGGATCTTTATGTGCCATGTGTAATATATTTTGAATTGTAAGCTATAATTAAATGCGAACATCTCGAGGAGATCTAAGATGCTAACGAGGGAGCAAACCTGAGACACAAAATAACACTCACAGAATAATATTTTATTCAAAAATATTGAACTCTTACATGTAGAGGATCTCAAATCCTTGAGCTTTGAGATACATGCAATTATAGACTTATAGAAATTACCCAGATTCCCCTTTCGCAGCATGCAAATTTCTTTCCCCAAAAAGTTACTCAAAAATCAGAAACAATCCCATAAATAGATCCATTTTGGTTTGGATCCAAAAGCAACCTTCGAGAAAGAATTTTGGCAGTTTGGTGCCAAAATTACAATTTCAAATTTAGATTTAAATTCACATTAAAAATTAGCACATTTCTAAAATATGCACCAACTTCCGGAAGCCATAACTTTTAATCCGACTATTGGATCTTCAATGATAATACCTTTTCGGAAAGCTCTCGAGAAGAAAATTTTCCACAAAGTAGGGCCTATGCATCTACTTTGGTTTTTCCGCAAATTTTTAGGCCCATCCGGGATCGTTTAGTGCCTCAAACTGAGCTCAGAAGGTTTTTCAAGGAAAAAGCAGAAACTAGAACTTGAATAACTTTCAAATCGTGAATGATCTTGACTTGATTCTTTCACCAGATTGTGTATATTTCCATCCTGAACCTTCCCATAAATTTTTTTCTCCCCATGACCTAAAATTCAAACCTGCTAAAAATAGCAGTTGAGCAGGAAAAGCAGAAAAGCAGTTCTGAAAGTTGGAAACTCTTATTCAATGAAAAGGGTATCCAAAAATGCAAAAACATCTACAAAAAGAAAACAACAAGAACAAAAATGGAAATCATCTTTTTGGGTGATGCAAGATTTCCCTCACACCACTGGATGCTCCTACATCAGATGCCCTATATTGTTAGGATCCTCTTATCAATGTTTTTATGATAGATCTTATGATGTGTTAGATAGTAAATTCAAAGGGAGTGACATTGAGATCTTATTCTTGATTATGGTACATTGTATAAGAATCTTTTGAAGAGATTATGGAGGATAAAATGTAGTGCTTGTTTTGGACAACGAGATATGATTCATGATAACTTACAAAAGGTAAGAAATTATTATTTTTGGTTGAGTTGATTCTGAAGGATTTGGAGTGCTCAAATTTGTGACTGAATTTAGGTACCACATTTATGAGTTATTATTTCTCGTACTTTTGAGTTTTTATTTGGTAGGTGTTTTGTATCAAATCTTCTATAAATTGATGCTTTGGATTTTATTTTATTGTTTAATGACATGGGTAATATATGTGAGTTAAAAATCTATTTAAATCAATCTAAAATTGACTACACATTTATTCCTAGTAATCCTTGCACAATCAATATTTTTTCACCTAATCCTATTTACATAATATGCTAGGTTGCTTTAGAGAGTTGATTTATTTTACCAAATGGTTTTATCGATATAAATTATTGTTTAATTTTTTTTATTATTTATTAATCTATATATATAATGTTATTTTACAATACTCCTCTCTATGTTTAGTTTAGAAAGTTGATTCCACTAGATTTTCTTTCCTACAAGTGATATCAAGTTTTATTACCTATTATTCTATTTCTTATATTCTTTATTTTATTGAAATAATCTAAATGTGATTGCATAAAAGTGAAGTGTGTTATCTTACTCCAAGAATGTTCATGAGAAGTAGATTAGGGAGAATTGATGTAGAGAATTTTGTTGGCATAAATTTTTAGCTATGTAATATGAACATGAAAGAATTACTTATATACATATTTATGTGCTAAAATAGATGAATTATTCTCTAAATATTATAATAAAAATTACATAATGGACTAGATAACTAAATGGATTCTCAAAATGTGATTCAAAGTTTCTATTCTAATACATGCTCACGAGGAGCACATTTCTAAGAAAATTTGTTAAAATTTGGGTAAAATTGATTACAAGACTTTTATAGTTTATAATGTTAGGTTAAATAAGGTTTTTTAATATGTAGCTAGCATATCACCATTTCTAGGTTGAATCATACACACAGCTTAATTTACAAATAATTTTTAGGTTTTGGTCTCACCTCATGTGGTTAAGACAGGACAGATGTATTGACCTTTTGGGACACCTAGTTCAACAATAAATGACACATTCTTAAACAATCATCATATGAATAAACATGTATTAGAAATTTTAGGGGTACTTAGTCATTTATTCCTACCTACTCTACCTTTAATACATATGAATGTCTCTCATTTTGTACACTTAAAATCTATTTATAGTATATGATAGATATTCTTTTGTGATTTTCTTTTCAGTAGTGTAATTAAACATTGATGTTGTATTCAAATCTTGGATTCTCCATAATGATATTAGAGCCATGATTGTATGTATATACATTAATGAATTTATCTACAACACTTAGCCCCTAAGTTATATCTCTATCACTTTTATTGAAACTATTTGTAAGTGGAAAATCCTTGCTTTTTTCAAGTTAAACTCATTTTTTAGGTTTTCATTTAGCATTAATTTCCACATTCAACACCTCTAGTATTTTATTCTTATAGTTTTTCTATGATCTTGATTATAATATTCTAAAAGGAGAATACAATACACCCATTATTTCTATTTTTACTTTTATCGATCCAAAGGTCCCTACCATGACCTCCAAAAGTTGCAATTTCATGGTACCATATTTTTTAGGGTTATTGGGATCTAATTAACTTTATTCCTTTTTGAAAGCATCGTTCATGGTAGTTCATGGTTAAATTCATCATGTCAAGACTATTTTTATCTAATTTATTATATTTGATGGTTTTATCTATTTCAATTCAATCATTTTGGGTTATTTCTATGGTCCCTTTAGTTTGACCTACATAAATATTTCTTATATCTAGGTAATCTAGAGCTTCCTATGAAGATATTTAAGGTGGTCTATTTTATTTAGTTTATGCATATCACATAGTGGCTATAATCTTGTGTAATTTCTCCCTCATCAAGGTCATATACAATGTCAAGATGAGGGTTCAAGGTGCATTTATTTTATTTCACGAAAACTTGAACATTTGGTCACTATTTTGATATGGCTAGGTTCTTATGAGATAATGTTGGTTGAAATTTATTTTTCATTCTCTCACATAAATAATTATTCCCTCATTTTTTGGTTCATTCCATGTAAATTTTGAGGCTACAATTTAAGTATATATTATTGTAGTGGCTACAAAATCATTTCAACTACCAAACCATGAATTTTAGTAGTTTCTATCTAATATTTCATTTTTTGCAGGAATACCTTTACTTTTCTTTCCATATGGTATTTTTTATAACATATAGTCACTAATGATTTTGGCTTCAACATCCATGTGAGATCATACTTCCTAGATATTGACTACAAGATAACCTTAGATAGTATATATTCTTATATTTTGAAGAGAAGTGATAACTAAGATAGGATCTCATGATATTCATAGATCATTCAGAAATCCAATAAATAAATGATATAAGATTAAAATAATTGAATGGATTGAGAATCCTGAAATAAAGAACATAAATACAACTACAAGAGTATTTTTAGAATACTCAAGTTACTCTCTTCAAATTAGTTGATGTGAGATGAGATTTTTGTATCTATAGAAAAATATGAGCACATATGTCTAAGAGGTTCATTAAATCCAACCACCCATAAAAGGTAGATGTTTTGTTTACTAGGTGTGTGATAAAAACTTGACATAACCTCCTTAGGTAAATAAATAATAGTATTTATGAGAGGTAACAAAAGATACCAAAAGACGGTGTGTAACTCAACTAGCCATGTGAGAGAGAGAAAGAGTGACCAATTTAGTTGATATATTTTTCTATCTCCTTTGACTGAAAAAACCTAATAAACCCAAGAGAGTTTAATAATATCTTTAAGAAAAGATAAAACATCGTTTAACATAAGGAATATAATTTTTTTTCACTAACATCATTGTTAATCAAAACTTAGGTTTGTGAAAAGACCTGCCCTAAATAATGAAGCTTGATGAGATTACCATCTTCAAAGAGGAACCCCAAAAAAGGAAACCCCTAATAAGAGGAAGCCCAACAAAAGTAGAGAGATAAAATACACTCTCAACATAGAGATAAAAAATAAATAACTATGAAGCCTCCTAAAGTAGATATCTATTTCAACCCTAAAATATATCATAGATTAAGGAACTTTCTTTTAGTGGAGATGTATGCAATCCAATCCAATATACAAAAATATTAAAGATCAACAATGTTTTCTTGAATTAAACCCTGAATGTAGTGCATATGAATTTTAATGTGTTTAGTCTTGTGATGAAGTGCTAGATTTCATTAGATTTATATTAAAATAATATTATCATAAAATATGATTATAGTATTTTTGAATGGAATGAAAAAGTTTGTGAGAATATTCTTAAGCTAAATAGACTCAGTAGTGGCATTAATTTCACCCAAATAAATTTCTTGTTGGTTGGATGACTTGAACTAGAATATAACCAAGTAAGAAGAAATAACTTGAAGTGGATATGTGATCCTAAAATTTTCTTCGCAATCTCAATCTATATACCCCACTGATTCAATATCCACACCTACTACATAATATATGCAATAATTATGACTACCTGATAGCGAGGTTGGATGAGTCAATCATTGATTCATGCTTTGGGTCTTGCTTGGAAGACCTCTAGGGTGTCTCAATCCACCACCTTCAACCTATAGGACCTCTTCCTTCTTAGAGTCCCCTGGTTTTCCCTTGCCAACCCAACTATCAACATAGATCCTCCTTCCAAGTTAAGACTTGGTGCAATCTTGAAACACTTTCCTTAGCCCTTGATCCACCCTAAAGGCTGCTAATCCTCCAAATTCTTGAATTTAGTTTTATAGGAGTGTGGAGGTGCTCCTAAGTCATCAACCCATCTCACTAAGTGTATACAGGGTCCACCTAACTCCATCTATAGGTCGCTTTCACCAAACCCTTCTATTAGGCCTAGAAGGCTACTAGCCCTATTAGGTCTCCTCCGAGAAATCAAGTTTTTTCCCAAGTCTTTCGAAAGGACACCCCAAAATATTTTTGGGATTCCTAGTACATATTCCCACCTCTCAAGTATTTTTGGGGTCTTGGGTCACAACTGGCTGTATAAAGCCCTAACCTGAAAATGAGCAAAACTAGGCCTTTTAAGCCCTTTCCTGGCTTCTCTGCAAACTGTTAATTCCTTCCCTCACCAGATGGATTGTTGGAGTTTCTTTCTCCTTACCATGTCTAGGAAAGATTCATACCTGCCTTCTCCAAAAGGTAATTTTTCAGGAAATTGACACCCCTACAAATCAAGTGCTATGCAATAAAGTCTTCCCTAGTCAGACACTTCCCTAGCTTGCCTAGGGTAAGAATTCTAGAGTAACTCCTGTGTTTTCAAGGGCCCTAAACCATACTCTATGTACAACCATGGAATCTAGTCACTGATCCCAAAGGGCCATACAATTTGTATGGTGGGAAAGTGAACTAATACTCCATACTTACAAACTGTCAGGTTCAGACCAACAACAGTATGAAATAAAAACTATTTACAAACAATGCTTGAAACTAAATAAGGAAACTATCTAATGCCACACAATGCTCGAAGAAAAACTACTCTACATCTTAAACAATTTATAGTGCCATAATCAATCCATTAAAAGAGAACTTCAATGCAAAACCCAGAAGATTTTCACACAATCACAATTGCTTTTCTTGAATTCAAAAACTTCAAACATTTTCAAATGCTTCCAACCTGACTCCAATGTCGAGGCATCCCTTAAATATGCCACCAAATCAGTTATGCTCTTCCTCTGGCTCTCCTTGGCCGCTTGTAGCTCCAATTGAGCAACATTTTCAAACATTTTGCAAGAATCCTAAAATTCCAAAACCTCATTTTGGCTAGAACCTTATGAACCTATTCTATGGTCAATATGACCTTCATTTGATCAAAAACCAAGAAAATTGCCACTAAGGCTCACATACAAATGAACTAAAATAGTTTTCTTAGTTGTCCTAGACAAAATTGTCCTAAACAGACCTTCTAGCAACCTATGGGTGCTCATGCACCATTCTCCCCCTCTTCCCAAACACTAAGGAATGTGGGGATAGATTAGAGATAGATCAATGCCACACTTCTTGAAATGAGCTTCTTCCACCCATATAGTCTCATACTCTGGTTTGTCTTTCCACTATATGAGATGTTCCATGTACACATTGTGTTGAGTAGACTTCTTCACTCTGGATTCCAAGATCCTTTCTGCTTGTAGCTTGTCTTTAGGTGGTATGACTATAATACTCACATCCTCCAAGATATCTTTATTGTCCATATTCATATCAGTTATTGACCCTTTATACTTGATCAAGTCAGCCACATTAAACACTAGTGAAATACTTAAGTCTGTAGGAAGTTCCCCCTTGTAAGAATTCTTTCCATACTTGGATAACACCTTACATTGTCCCACTCTCTTCATCTGCAACTTAGTTGGTACTCCTTTCTGTAATCTAGATTTGTTGAGATGGACCTTGACATAGTCACCTACTACAAATTGGAGATCTTTTTTAGACTTATCCACCTTAGCTTTCAACTTGTGAGTAGCCTCTGAGATTGTCCTCTTCACTTGCTCCTGAATCTCCTTCATGGTCTAAGTGAAATCCTCTTCATGGCCACTCCTATGCTCCATAGCTCCTAAATCTCTAAGCTCACACACACCTCTTGGGTGCATACCATATACTATCTCAAAATGACTCCTACCTGTGGTCCTATTCACACTATCATTGTAGGCATATTCAGCTTGTGATATGATCAAGTCCCATGTTTGTCCATACTCCTTGGTGAGGAATCTTAGAAGATTACCTAACACTCTATTTATCACCTTAGTTTTTCCATCTGTCTAAGGATGGTAAGCTGATCCAAAAGAGAAGTTAGTACCCAATCTGCTCCATAGAGTTTTCCAAAAATGACTCATAAACTTCACATCTCTGTCTGATACAATGCTCAATGGAAATACATGGATCCTCACAATCTCTTTGAAGAAAAGATGAGCAATATAGCTAACATCATGGGTGGTCTTGCAGGGAATAAAGTGACTCATTTTATTGAACCTATCTACCACCATAGACACTATCAAACCTTGTCTTAGTTATAGGGAGTCCTACCACAAAGTCCATGCTAATGCATTCCCATGGTCTGTTGGGAATAGGTAGAGGTTGATACAAACCTGCATTGCTAGCTCCCCCATTGGATTTCATACAAACTACACACTACTCCACATACCTTCTAACATCCCTTGGCAACTTGGTCCAATAATAGAACCTCTACACTAATTCCAGTGTCTTGTTGATACAAAAATTTCAATTGAGACTACCATTTTGCTTCTCCTGGATGAGATTCTCTCTCATTGAACCTTTGGGAACACACAATTGATTCCCCTTGAACAAAATTCCATTCTGTAATGTATACTTTGAGAATTGACTATGAAAGTGATTCTCAAAATCAGAACATACCTTATATGGTTCAGAGAAGTCTTCATCTTCTCCATAGAGATATTTGAAACTCTCTATCCTAATGATTTTGAATTGAATCTCTTGCACTGTAAGCAACCTCCTACTTAGTGCATCTGCCACCTTGTTCAACTGTCCCTTCTTGTGTTTGATAGTAAAGGTGAAGTCTTGGAGGTACTCCATCCATTTCAAGTGCCTATTACTCAACTTTTCTTGTGTGTTGATGTAGCTAAGTGTCTGGTTATCAGTAAACACTACAAAATCCTTAGGTAGGAGATAATGTCTCTACTTTCTAAGAGACTATATTAGAGCATATAATTCTAAGTCATCAGTAGAATAATTCTATTTAGCTTCATTGAGCTTTTCACTAAAGAAAGCTATAGGTCTACCTTCTTCGCTTAGTACTCCTATTGCAATTCCGCTGGCATCACATTCCACTATGAATAGCTTATCAAAACTAGGTAGTAAAAGTATGGGTTGAGTGGCCACTTCTTGTTTCAACTTCTCAAAACCCTTCTCTGCTTCAAGAGTCCATTTAAACTTAGTATTTAGGCGACCCTTGATAGTATCAAGCACTAGTGCACAAATGCCACTAAATTTCCTTATAAAATTCCTATAAAACTGAGCTAACCCATGAAAACTCCTTACCTCTATCCCAATCATTTGTGTAGGCCAATTTAGGATTGCTTCCACCTTGCCTGGGTCCATCTTCAATGATCCTTGGGATACTACAAACCCAAAATACACAAGCTCTTGTTTGAAGAACTCACATTTGTCTAGGTATCTGATGGCTAACCTCTCATCCTACAACCATTTAAGAACCATCTCCACATGCTTTAAATGTTCCTCTTTTTTCTTACTAAAGATGAGTATATCATCTAGATACACCACCACAAATAAACCTAGGAAATCCTTAAGCACTTTATTCATGAGCCTCATGAATGTGCTAGGGGCATTTGAGAGACCAAATGGCATCACTCTCCACTCATACAACCCATTAGTTGTCTTAAAAGATGTCTTCCATTCATTCCCATATTTGATTCTAATCTAGTGGTATCTACTTTTGAGATACAACTTAGTGAAGTATTGTGCCCCTCCAAGAAAGTCCATCAAATCCTCGATCTTAGGAATAGGAAACCTATATTTGATTGTAATCCTATTGATAGCCCTAGATTCAATGTAAAGTATCCACTTACCACCTTTCTTGGTTGCTAAGACCAATGGTATTGCACATGGACTGATTCTCTTTCTAATTAGTCCTTGGTCTAATAGCTCTTCCACTTGCGTAGCCACATCCAAGTTCTATTCTAGTGTGCGCTTACAAGATTCTTTGTTTGGAAATGGAACCCATGGTATGAAGTTAATCTAATGACTGATAGCTCTCTTTGGAGGTAATGTTGCTACTGTTCCATCACTTTTTATGTCCTTGAACTTCTCAAGAAACTTTTGGACTTCCTCTGGGATAACTGTCTTCCTAGCCTTGTCTTCTTCCTTGGGCTGCACCATAACAACATATCCTTCACCTCCTTCTTGAAGAGTGTTGATAAACTCCTTTCCATTACTTAACAAGACACTAGGAGTCTTTGACTATCCTTCTTCTTCATCCAACAGTGACTGCAACTTGAATGTCTTACCATCCTTCTTAAATGAGATGGTGTTCTCCTTTCCATCATACATAGCTCCTCTATCATATTGCCATGGCCTTCCCAATAGAAGATGGCATGCATCCATAGGCAACACATCACAAATTAGTTTGTATTTGTACCCTCCAATGGAGAATTCCACTATTGTCTGCTCATTCACAAGAACACTCTTCCCTTTATTCAGCCATGTCACCTTGTAAGGATTAGTGTGGGCTACCTTCTCCAACTTCAACTTCATCATTGCTTCCTATGAGATAATTTTAACAGTAGACCCTAAATCCACTATGAATTTGCACACCTTCCCAATTATTTTGCATCTCACCCTAAATAAAGCTCTCCTTTGCTTTGGCTCTTCTGTGACTGGTTGTCTGATAAAAACCCTACTAAACATGAAGTTCTCCCCCATTTCTGACTCAATGTGACTAACCTCTGGTGACTTCACACTCATAGTTTCTTCTTGAGCATATGCTACTCTCTTTTATGTATTTGAAGAAGATGCTTTCTTTGGGCACCTATAAGCTGGATGTCCTACTTGACCACAGTTGTAACACTTCATGCTAGGAAAGTAAGAGTTACTTCTTCCTGTACCTCTTCCTCTGTTAGAACCTCCTTGAGATTCTCTACCTCTTCCATAACTTCCTCTAGAAGTTGTTTCAATTCCATGCTCTGTGAGTTTAGACTCTCCCTGATTTCTTTGTTCAATCCCTCTCCTTTGGTATCCACCTCTATGTCCTCTTTGATCTCTGCCTTTTCCTCTGCTCTTGGAAGCCTAATCTTGTTTCCTCTTACTTCTCTCTTCAATCTTTATAGCCAATTGATAACATCAGTGTACTATTTTGGGACTTAGAAGAGTCATCTCCTCTTGAATGTTCCACTTCAAACCGTCAAGGTATCTAGCCACCTTAAAACTTTCATCCTCAGATACATTAGACCTCATGCAAAGTTTTTGAAACTCCTCTGTATAGGAATTTACATCTTGGTTTCTTTGTCTCAAGCTCTATCTTTTCTTATGCAATTGGATTTCATAATAATCTAGCATGTATGCTTCTCTCACTTTGGCAACCATTCCCTTCCAAGTGGAAATAGGTTTCTTTCCTTCCTTTTCTCTCTGTGTCTGAATGAACTTCCACCATGTCAAGGTAGAACCTCTCAATCTTGATTTTTCCACCTTTAACTTTTGTGCTTTAGTGATTCCATCACACTCAAAATGATTTTCCATTCCCTCTATCCAATCCATAACTAGATCAGCTTCCAATTTCCCACTAAATAGTGGTATGCCTTCAAGTGCTTTTCCACTCATAGCCCTCAATGCTTTCAAGAAAGGTTGTTCTTGAAAAATAGGGCCAAGTTTAGTGATCTTGTCTTCATCTGCAACCTCTTCACTTTTGGGTACCCTTCCTTCCAACTTATCACTAACCTCATTGGTCTTAGTCTGCACATTACTCATCACTTGCTCAAGTTGGGCTATTCTTTGCCTCAATAGCCTATTTTATTCCTCCTACTCTTCGACCTTCTTGTCCAATTCTATATTTGTCACCATGACTGTAGAACCACTAGACTCAATCTCTGACATACAATAATCAATCCCAAATCTTTTGTTGCTTTGATACCAATCTGATAGGGAAGTTGGATGAATCAATCACTGATCCATGCTTTGGGTCTTGCTTGGAAGACCTCTAGGGTGTCTCACTCCACCACCTACAACCTATAGGACCTCTTCCTTCTTAGGGTCCCCTAGTTTTCCCTTGCAAACCAAAATATCAACATAGATCCTCCTTCCAAGTCAAGATTTTGTGCAATCTTGAAATACTTACCTTAGCCCTTAATCCACCCTAAAGGTTACTAGTCCTCCAAATTCTTGAATTTATTTTTATAGGGGTGTGGAGGTGCTCCTAAGTCATCAACCCATCCCACTAAGTGTATACGAGGTCCACCTAACTCCATCTATAGGTCGCTTTCACCAAACCCTTCTATTAGGCCTAGAAGGCTACTACCCCTATTAGGTCTCCTTTGAGAAATCAAGGTTTTTCCCAAGTCTTTCCAAAGGACACCCCAAAATTTTCCTGGGATTCTTGGTACATATGCCCACCTGTCAAGGATTTTTGAGGTCTTGGGTCACAACTGGCCGTACAAAGCACTACCCTAAAAATGAGCAAAATGAGGCCTTTAAAGCCCTTTCCTGGCTTGTCTGCAAACTGTTAAGTCCTTCCCTCACAAGATGGATTATTGGAGTTTCTTTCTCCTTACCATGTCTAGGAAAGAATCATACATGCCTTCTCCAAAAGGTAATTTGTCAAGAAATTGACACCCCTGCAAATCAAGTGCTCTGCACTAAAGTCTTCCCTAGCTAGACACTTCCCTGGCTTGCCTAGGGTAAGACTTCCATAGTAACTCTTGTGTTTTCAAGGGACCTAAACCATACTATATGTACAACCATGGATTCTAGTCACTGATCCCAAAGGGCCGTACAATTTGTACGGTGGGAAAGTGAACTAATACTCCATACTTACAAACTGCCTGGTTCAGACCAGCAACAATATGAAATCAAAACTATTTACAAACAATGCTTGAAACTGAATAAGGAAACTATCTAATGCCACACAATGCTCAAAGAACAACTACTCTACATCCTACACAAATTATAGTGCCATAATCAATCCATTAAAACAACACTTCAATGCAAAAACTAGAAGATTTTCACACAATCACAATTGCTTTTCTTTAATTCAAAAACTTCAAATAATTTCAAATGCTTCCAACCTAACTCCAATGCTGAGGCATCCCTTAAATAGGTCACCAAATAAGTTATCCTCTTCCTTGGGCTCTCCTTGGCTACTTGTAGCTCCAATTGACCAACATTTTCAAACATTTTTCAAGAATCCTAAAAGTCCAAAACCTCATTTTGAGCTAGAACCTTATGACACCTATTCTATGGTCAACATGACCTTCATTTGATCAAAACCCAAAAAAAATTCCACTAAGGCTCACATATAAATTAACTAAATTTTTTCTCTTAGTTTTCTTAGATAGACCTTCTAAACAACCTATAGCAACCTATGGGTGCTCCTGCACTAGTACCCTTAATATAGCGAAGAATCTACTTAGCTATATTTTAATGCTACTCATGTTGTTGCATGAATCAAAAGACTGTGCCTACATGATATGATATGTCAAGTCTCATATGAGGGAAATAAAAGAGACTCCTAAAAATTGTCAATATAAAGTTCCATCATCCAAGGGCGAGGAAAAATTAGCCTCATGTTTGATCCCGAATGAAAATAGATTAAGTGTGGGCTTATAGTTAGAGTTTTTCTGCAACTTTCAGGAGCCTCTACTATAGATCTAAATCTTCTAATTTGGTAAGGTTTGAGGTTCTAAAAGATGACAAAAAATTCTATAATTAAGTTTTCATGAGATGATAACTTTTATGATAACTTTTGTAACTTTGAAAACTTCTCCAAATTCTCTCTTTAAGAGATATTCAATATTTCTTCCACCTAAATCTGTAAACACAAATCAAGAGGAAAAATAGTTTTGTTAGTGGTGAATAGGGGTTTACCTTGGTCAAACCCCATCTTTCTAATGAAAACATGAAATGAATAAAAACATGAAAGAGGGAATGAACAATGAACAAATCAATGTCACAACTCACCAAACCCTTGAATAAATATTTGGAATGTAAATCTACCACGTGCATGAAATGGCTTGAATGGATGTAGATAGTGAACCTTGAAACACGACTTGAAATAATACTTTGAGTGCTTGAATGGATCATAAAACCTACATTATCATATTAGCTCCAATAACATGCATGATGCAAGAAAAATTTAACATGACAATTGGATCTTGATTGCTGCAATAAAGCTTCAATAAATCTTCTCTTGAATGCCCTAAATTTGTCTTGAAATTCTCTTGATCATAAATTATTTTTGCATAAATTCTCACTTCAAAATCTTTTAGCTTGAGAATCTTAGGTGAAACATAGTGAAATAACCTTATATTTATAGATATGTATCCTTAATTTTACAAAAATTCAAATATCACAATCTAGCATCTAAATATAGATTTTAATATGTTAAAATACTACCCAAAAAATCATTTAAATTTACATCCTAGGTCTAAGGGAGGAACTATTCACCCATGGGCAAATGGGTCCTAAGTCCTGAACCCTAGGAAAAACATTGCTCAATGAGAAGTGTTATGTTAAGGAATTAATGAATGTGTATTTTTCTCTTCAGTAAATATGATTAAATAGGCTTTGATTTGAATTAAAGTGACCAATTATGGAAAAACTAGCACAATTAATTAAAGGATCCCTAAATTATTAGAGTGAAAATGTAAATAAATACATTTTACAACACTAAATCAAGGTATAATTAAGTTCATTTTAATTAATTGGGCCCTATAATTAATGTGAATATATAAAATACATATTAAAACACTAAATTAAGGCATAATTATGTCCAAATTAAGTGTGAAATTGTAAAAGGGATACATTTTTCTAAACCACATATAGCAACCACTTGAGTTAGAGGAAGAACATGCATGAAATACACACTAAAGTAGACATTCAAAAAATATGTATGCAACAACAACAACAAGATTATTCAATCATACAATATCCAAGACTTAAAATAAAAGTAAAATCAAATAAGGCAAATCAAGCCTCGACTGTCCAATTTGATGTGAAAAATGCTCAATTGTTTGTCCAAAAATGTTCACAAGTAGAACACAATGTCCAGTATGCAAAAAATAATGCATGCTCACTTTGGGATAATGGAACTATGGCTATCCACTTACAATGGAGGCTCACTTCCTACAAAAATATTCACAAAACAAAATTGGGCTTCACAACCAAAATGAGCTAAAAATAGTGCACCTAACAAGTGTTGATGCAGCTCCTCTGATGCTCAATAGACTAACTGAACACACTTCATCATTTTCGCTCTTCTTCACTTTCACATTCACTACTTCATCAATTTGCACACACACTTTAATCTTCAACCCTGTCTAATATATATACTTGATTAATCCATAAGCATCAATTATATCAGCCTAATTAGATGCATTTCCCTACTTACCAAAAATACTAAGTTTTCAGCTTCAAGCATTCACAAAATCTTCCCAAGTGGCAATTCAAACACTTAAGACACTACATCATGTCAGCATAGACCTAAGATAGGTATCACATATATCTACATAAAAAAACTAATTCACCATATCTTGACTAATCTAAGAATTCAACCCTAGAAATAGACTTCATTGCAAAAAGTAATCAATAGAATAATGCCAATACACTGTATGAGCATCGGGGTACAAAATTTTTTGAACATGCATTCCTTCATCAACCATAAATAGTTTCCCAAAACTACAAGTAGTAACTATCAATTATAGAGGATTGTTCACTAGAATACTGGACAGTGCAACTTGAATACTAGTTCAGATACCAGATGAAACTTCCAGATCAAGCACTGACTTAGACTTGTAATCACAACATGGTGACATCAATGACAATGTACAAAACATTATAGATGATCATTCTTCTTCATTCTTCAAACAATATCCCCCTTTGTCATTGGTGGCTACATGTGTAAAAATATTCAAAAATTCTCCTCTAATCTCTCCCAACTTTCCAAATCTCTCCCCCTTTGACATCAATGGAAAAATGTGACCAAAAATATGTAAACATGGAAAAATTTAAAATTTTAAAAATTCCAATTCTTCCGAAAACTTCTAGCCATCCCAAAACTTTCAAACATTCAAATTTTCAACAACAATTCAATTTTCTTTCATCTTGTTCAAATTCCCTTTTTCTCATTTCATTTCTACTTTCCAACACAAACAAAACAAAAAAAATTGAACACTCAGAATTCAAGTAAGAATGACACTCTTCATGTGAAACACCTTCTTGTATCTTTCTTTGATAACTAGATAGAACTTCTTCTAGTTAAATACCACTGAATCCATTCTTGTGCACATGCTTTCTAATACGGCCAACAGTGTAAAACAAGATGACGAATCTGTACATGAGTATTTTCTTTCACAATCTTCTATGTCAGTAAGTATTATAGGAAGATGGTCTAATTGGACCTCAACAATATCCTTAAGGAGCTAGAAATTTTTCACCGCATTATCTCTTTGTCTCTGTACAATAATCAACTTAGCTTACAATTCACCAACTCTCAGCCTTTGTTTCCCTTCTTTGTCTTCAAAGATACCAAATTTATTTTTGATGTTGTTTACCTCAAATTCAATTGCTTCAATCCTAATTATAAAATTATCAACAACTGTTGACCACTGGAGATAGTATTTGTAGATATCTAATATTTCTTTGATGCATTTCTTCATTTTCATGATAAGTTTAGATAGTCTCCACTTAGCTTTAGTACACCTCTTTTCAACCAAGGCTTCCAACTTGCATCATCCTTCCAGACCTTCAAGCACCATTCCTTATTTAGCAATCTCAACTAAATGTTTTGATAAGTAGTTAGAAACAATTGATACATCAATACCTTTTCGAAGTAGATACTCTACTAAAGCATCATCCATTTTGAGTCTGTCAACATGAGAGGTTTCATTCCATAACTCACCAATCTTCTTCATCTTTCCTTTATCCAACATAGACCAGATGTCATCTAGAGATCTAAGGATTTGGATTCAAGTAGAGATTATTTTTCCTTCTCTTCTGAAAAGACAATGATGTGTTCAGTTATATCTTAACTTTTCTTTGATTCTATAAGGGAATCACTAATCACAACTTCCAATTCTCTTTTAGTAGATGATGAAACAACTTCAAACTAACTTGGTGTTGAGATACCTAAGCATAGAGTTGTTCTTAAGGATGTGAAATATGATTTGCATGCACTAATATCATTCCTAAATGATTCTAGGTATCTGTAGACTTGTTTTTCCAATAGGAATACTAGATTCCCACACAACATTTTCTCTTCCCAGTAGGGAATTCAAAAATGAAAAATTCAAGCACACAAGCAAAGATCCAAAAAAAAATGGATAACCCTCAACCATTGATATTCAAGCATTTTAAGATATATTTTCAAGAGAAAGGATATACAAATGGGTGTGTGCAAGATCATCATGGAAAAAATAGGACCTTAAGAGGAAAAATGTAACGCCCGTCGTGCAAACCCCAGAGAACACACACATAATGCGAATAATTTTTTTTTTTAATAATAGAAATAACATGTAACAACATTAAATCATAAACACATAGCATAACAGATAACATTAATACACTTGGTTCTCTGGGGCACACGAGGTTACATTGCAACCACAACACGACATAAAGATAATAAAAACAACGTAACCATTTAATTTATAAAAAAAAACCATATACAAAGATACAACTGATAGCCATTATGCGAGTATGACAACATCGCATAATTACATCCATGATAAATCTTTTAACATGAACCAATTCAAACCTAACTATTACATCATTGAATTAATATTACATTACAATTTTCTTTGATACATGAATTACATTGAATTTCCCAACATGGGGATTGATACAAAATAATGAACATGAAATACAACTGATCACTGGAACATCTGCACTGCGGAAAGCTGAGATGACAAGACGCTGATGGGGAACCCAACGGGTGCGAAGCACGTTCCACCCAACCATGTGAATTACGAAGTAACTCACCCCCCGTGCTCAGAGGTGACGAGGAAGTGAACCCGACCATGAATGTCAACTGACTCGACCACAACTTGATACAAACAAGTACAACCCAAGTATGCAATGCAAAACCATCAACGTACTCAAATCACATAACAAATAAAACCAGAAACTCATTACGATAACATGAAGTACTAACACTTAACAATCACGAATCAAATCACAAGAAGTCAAAGAAAAATCATAAAGAGATAACATCCAGAGGCAACAATAACAAAGCACAAGGGTGTCAAGTGGAGAGTGTCATCGCATAGCTCTCATGGGATTTCCTGGCCCTTCCTCCAACTGAGGCGCCGGCACCCATCTATGGATATCCTGGCCCTTCCTCCTAACTGAGGCGCCGGCACCATAGGGTAGCTGATGCGGAGCCAATAGTCTCTCATGAGGACGAGACTTGACTTTGCCGACCACGGCCTTCTCAGTCTATCACTAGTCTAAGGTAGCCCTAATGCATAGCCGAGGAATCCAAAGTTTTATTATCTTGTATTTTAAACTACCCATCCCCCTAAATCTATTGTTTAGGTTATCACTTGTTTACTACTCTTCGAGGGTTATCCTGGCCCTTCCTCATCCGAGGCGCCGACGCCCACGAAGAGCCACTCTCCCACCTATGACCCCTAACAAATCTCAACTAGGCAAGGGTTGAAACAACACATACAAATCATAAAACCAAAACTCAGATACACGAGGTATTAACCATCTCGCAATTGCTCAAAATCAAAGTCTCAACTAACTATTCAACCCTTCCTTTCATAAAACCAAAAATCTCAAAGCCTACCAAGGCAAAGACGACATTATAAAATAACAAGCCTCTGGGATAAGGTTACAAACATCAGCAATGGGTTCCCACAAAGACATCATTAAACGACAAGTACACACCAAAGATAAAACTCACATGTCATTTTGCAAGGTTACACCATTAAGTTTGATTTAAACCCCAATTAAATAGCTAAATGTGTTTATCTCAAAAGAATTCACAATTATAACTAAAAGCTAATTTTTGTTAAAACATTCGTTCACCAAAACCATTAAAACAATGTCCTATTTAAAAATGCAAATGCCCATATAAAACATTATTTAATATTTCAAATATATATATACCCAAAATTATATATGTATATATATATATCTTTTAAATAATTTATAATCATATATGATTTAATAAACAAAATTATAATTATTATATTTAATAAATTAAATCAAATAATTATAATTTATTAACTTCCACAATTAAATATTCCTCATATAAAAATAAACAAATTCATATATATTCAATTAAATAAATAAATATAAATATATATATATACATATATTTATTTATATATTTATATATATATTATAAAATAAAATATGAATAAAAAAAAGAATTAAATAAACTAACACCACGGCCCGCTCAGCTCCAAAGGTGACTGTACGCCGCCAAGACCAAAAGGATCGGCAGACAGCTAGCCCTAAAGGATCATGACGGCAGCCTCTCGATCAAGCCCAGCAAGCCTTGGACTGCCACAAGAGTCCTTTGGGCTACTGCATGCTAGTGGAGAAAAAGGATGTGACTGGGTACTCTCCCTCCCTCATTCTTTAAATTTCTATAATTTTTTATTTTTATTTTTATTTTTTATTTTTATGTGCTATAACTAAAACCAAGCTTTTAAGTATTTTATTTCATTATTTTTCTTTATGCGAATTTCTGATAACAATACGGCCTCGGCCGACGCATAGAACAAAATTACCAGATACTTTAACATATTAATATATATATAATAGAATAACAGAGATAGATATATATATATATAACAGATATATATATATATATATTAAAATATCAGAGATATATATATATATTAAAATAACAGATATATATATATATATATCACAGAGAAAAGAAATATACATAACAGATATTTATATTAAAATAACAGAGGGTAAAAGTGAATAAAATAATAGAAGAAAATTACAGAATAGTAAATCGATTCAACCATATACAGATGTACCCAAAACTTTTAAAAGCAATATTTCTAACAAAGATATTGATTTCTTAAAATCCTATTTTGATCAATGATATGTTTCAAAAGATCTGGGTTCTTGATTTGACAAAAATTAAATAGTTTAATTTCTATGATTTCCCTTGTTTTCTAATCTATTAACTTGTTCTAGTTTCAGTTTTCAACAGAAGTTCTCTTATGTTCACAAAAATTATTTTTTTAACAAGATCTATTTTTCTTTTCAGAACAAACAAAAAAGGTGTATGAGAGAACAACAAGAGGAACCTGGAGTCCAATGCAAATTCGAAGATGCCTGCTTGACTCTGATGCTTTCGAATCCGATTCCAATCCTAGTCCAGAACGAAATCCACCTTCACTTGAGCACTTCAACTTCTGTTCCTCTAGGTGTGTGTGAGAACCCTCAAGAATTCATAGTTAAATAAAATATGTTCTTCCTCTCTCCAAAGCTCTCCTCAAAAAATCCAGATAAAAGGAAAAATCAATCTTTAAAACAAGCTTTCTTTTCAACACTCAAACCCTATTGGCTCACACTGTCTTTTAATTCTTTTATTTGTTTTAATTACTTTAATTCCTGTTTTGTAACTTTTCTTGCACCACACATTATATATTTAATTTAAATAAATTATTCACATAATTATCCACCACCAAATTTAATTAATTAAAATAATTTAAGCAGATTTATTATTTAATTATTATTTAATTGAAATGTATTATTTTCAAAATAATTAAAATATTTAAATAATTAAATATTATTTAATCCAACATTTAACATAAATAATCAATTTCAAACGTTAAGATAAATCATAATTATCAATGCCCACCTAAAATAAGACAAGACACAAACACCGCAGGCAAAGACGACAATTACACAACATCGACTATACCAACAGATGAGACAACCTGACATCATGGAACGGGAGGACTTCATCGTCACCTCTGTATCAACATTTATCCGTTGGGTTATTTGGTGCTCGCCCTGTCCTGCCGAAGCAGGTGGAATCGAGACTTATACCTGCAATCCTGCATACAAACGAAGTTGTGTACATGTGCATATAAACATATATATCAAAGCATTAAATCAAGTTACTGCATTGTGAGAAGGAATTGCAACATAACAGGGCACTCGCGAACGAGTGATGCTATATTGTCCTCCATCACACCTATTCTAACAATTATAGCATAATCAAAGAATTACATTTCTAACTAACAATCACCTCCTAACATATTAATTTAAATCATTGCATCATATCACAATTCCTAAAATTAACAGATAATCAACCATAATGTCATATAAAGTAATCATGTCTAAAATGAAATAACATCGTCTAGCATCTAAACTAACCATATCAAACAATAGCAGTATCATCATAGTATCTGACTAACCACATCAAACAATACAGTATCATCATAGTATCCAAGCAAGCACAGAAAATAATAAGTCTAAATAGTATGAGGGGTATTACACAAAAAATTCAGAAAAATCATTGTTAGGAAACTTGATGTAAAAATTTCAATAAGTTATCTATATTATTTCAAAAATATGTAAGAATAGAATCTGTATAAAATTGAATGTAGTTTCTAAACTAATAGGTTTATTTAAAAATAAATAAAATCTATTTGGTGAAAATTTGAACTTTGAATGTAGTAGTACTTAAATTTCAGGGAAAAAATAAGTAGGTGTCTGTCTGACCACCCTAACCATAATAAAATAATAATATTTTTTTATGATATTTTATATATAATTAGAGGACTCATGTCTAGATGTGATGCATTTTTTTGTAATTTTTTTCCAAGTAAATAATTAATTATGAATTTTTTATTAGAACATTTAAAAAATATAAAAAATCGTATGCCTGACCACCTTAACTTGGTCAAAACTTAATGAAATTTAATTTTTCTTTTTTAATCCTATAGTATGTAAAGCATATAATGTGACACATTTTTTGGATTCAAAAAATTTGATACCATTTGAAAATTATAGATTTTTTTCAATCAGCCTATCGATTAGGACTTTAGTCGTAATTCTAATAGAAAATGAATAATAATAATTTATTAAATTCAAATTAAAGAATAATTTATATTGGTGGAAATCTGAGAATCTCCTCTAAAAACCCTTTTCATTTCATCAATTTTGGGTAAAAAAAGTCATTAGCCACATACCCTACAAATACCCATAATATTGCCACTTTTTGGCCCATCATGATCCAGCACATACCCAAATCAAACTGCCTATTTTCTTTAACCATCATATGTGCAATATAAACAACAATAGCTGATCTCCAGCCTTCACAGTTTATGAAATAAATTTTTTAAGAGATACCATACGCAACATACCTTACAACTACATCCACAAGTGTGTTTATCAATAGAGCTAGAGGGTCTTTATTAATGCTAGTAAGTTCATCTACATCTTTGTATTTCAAGGTTTTATTTCCAAGGAGATCCCCAATAGTACATAAACCAATAATTTATTTGATCGCTTCCTTTCTATTTAGGTAGGGTTTTTCCAACACAATGTTGTCATTCTTGAAATGACTCAACAAGAAAAAAATAAATTATTTATTAGCAAACCATGAAAATTCTACCCACAAATCCATACCTAGGGTTTTTATGCTTTGTAATTCATTTTCCTTCAACCATAATCCAATTTATTTCATCTTCCTATGATCAAATTCTTCCAATTCAACTCCTTTAATCTTCAATGGAATATCACCACTCTATCCTATGTCCATTGTCATTGTTAACTCCTTTGAATTGGTTAATGTTCTGTCAATAGTTCCTCTATTCCTTCATAGACTAAATAATAATTTTTGAATATCAATAATAGTTTCTTAAAATTTCTTCAAAAAATATTTATATCACTTCAATATCACTCTAAACCATCAATTATTAGGTTCTATGTACTTATCTTACATTCTTAGGATCTTTCACCTAAAAGGAAAGAGATAAAACACTAAAATTGTGGTGGTTCACTCAAATAATGGATTGTATGATATGACTATTAAGACTAAATTTAATAATTTGGATGCAACTAAGTACTAAAATTAATTGATTATGAATGCAAAATCTATGAAATATGCAATGTTTGAAAACACAATGTGATATGAAAAAAATTAAATAGAGATGAAAACTAATGTAAATAGAACTAAAAAAGGTCAAATAGAGAGCACCTAGGAATTGGATGATAAATTTGGAATACTCTAAATGCTAGGATAAATCAATGTAAATCACTAGTTGGACTCATTCACCACTAATGGCTAATCAGTCCTAATACTGACGAAAACACCTGGAAACTACATTGTAACTCTCGCGAACTGGAACCTGACAAAACCAACTTTTTTATCCCTAAGTTGGGACTCATTCACCCTTGAAGGTGAATAAGTCCTCCTCCAATATTCTATGAGATCAAGGGTCAATTCTATAGATCCAAAACTACACTTGTCTTCTTGTCGAGTTGAAAAAGTCAAATTTATAGAAAACAGGTTGTAGGTTGTCTCCAATCTTGAAATAGGGTTTGGTTGAATTGAAACAATTTTTTGACTTCTTGACCACCTTTCAACACCTAATATATGGAAAAATCCATATACAATAGTCTAGAAACACACATGCAAAAGGGGAAAAATGGTTAAGGGTTAGAGTATAGCATTTGCATTGGTTAAATCCCACTTTGGTAATCAAACCCTTGATGAATAAATGAAATGAAATGAATAAGGAATGATGAATAAACAAAATGAAAATTTCTTAAACTCACCACAACCTTGTTGAAGAAATCTGAAGATATATCAATGGTTACTCTTAGATGCTTGATGAATGCTTGATTGAATGATGCTAAGTGCTTGAATTCTCAAGTGAATAGATGAATTAGTCAACCTCATGAATGGGATTTAAAATGAGAATAAAAGAACTTATTTATACACACTTATGCCCTAATAACCCAATAATACCTCATCATAGGCCAATATAAGGCATTTTTGAATAAAAATTTGAAATAAATTTTGAATTATTTGGAATTTAGAGTCAAAAGGGACTCATTCACCACCCATGGTGAATGGGTCCCACCTTAGGCTTGTTAGTGGGTTTCAATAATTAAGTCACATTTAATGTTGTTTGTCAGGCTTACATTCAAAAATACACTTAATTAAGCCTTATAAGGGCATAAAGGGGTCAAATAAAGCATAAGAAAGGTGCAAATAGTGAAATTAAGCCTAGAAAAGCATGAAATATTGTTACAAGACTTCATAAAACTTTAGAATAGGATTTGATAAGTGATGAAAAGGTGATTTTTAGGTGAATTGTAATGAAAAGAGTCTAGAGAAGTGTAGAAATGTGTTACAACCTATGTCATAGAAAAAAGTACCCTTTGCTTGACATGAGAAAAAATATAATAATTTGGATTTAATGAGGCCTTGATTCAGGTGTTGTGAGGCATTTTATGCATCCACAATAATTCTTAGACCCTTGAAAATTTCATAACATGCTTTTATTCATGTCTTGTAAAGGTGTTCTAAAGTGTTGTATAGAACTTTCACTCTTTTCTAGACATAATGAACTCATTTTCCCTTGATTCAACATTATAAAATGTGTTTAATAACATTATCACATCATTTTAGAAGGCTTGTAACTTAAAATTAATGATAAACTAGTGTTGTAATGTGTCCCACATATTCAAATTGGTTCTTGTGCCTTCCTAGGTTATGTGGACCCCATTTTAGTGTTGTAAAGTGTATTTAATCACACTTTCACATTGAATTATGTGTCTCAAGCCCTAATTGACCTTTGCATCATCACTAATAGGCCCCTATTAACCCATATTGTCCATTCTAAGGTAATATTTGATAAAATACTTGACAAAGATAAAATCTAAACCTTACTTCCTTATATCTTGGCATTTTAGCTGTGAAAATGGCTCCTATGGGACCTGCTCGCCATCCACGGTGAATTAGTCCCATCCACATGGTACCCATTCACCATGGGTGGTGAATGAGTCCCATTTGACCCAATTTTAACCTTTGAGCAAGAGAATTTGAAATTTAAGTTTATTATTTTCACATGCCAGCCTTAAGGATCCAATTTGGGTTAATAAGGTAGATTTCATATCAAATCAGCTCACTAAAAAATAAATCACATTAATTTTTCATTATTCATCCATCATTCTTCCATCCCAATTCAAGAAAGTTAGGGTTTCATCATTTCAAGTCATTAAGACAAAAAAATTCAAACATTCAAGGATTGAATCTTCCTCCATTGTTGTAGAATTTCAAGATAAAAAATCACGGAAAGGTAATTAAATCCATTATTGCATGTTTCATTCCATTCTTTCATTATTTTGGTTTAATTACCTAAAAGGGGTTTGACTAAGGAAAACCCCCAGGCCCTAACATTCAACATTTCTTCTTCTCTTCTTGTTTATTTGTAGATTTAGGTCTGTTGGAACCTTGGAAATCATGAAGATTCAAGTTTCAAGTTGTTAATGTCTTCCCTTCATTCAATAATTCAAATATCAACAAAAATTCATTTTTAGGTTCAAAGATCAAAGTTTTAGAAGCGGACACCTGTAGCAAGCCAAAGTGCAGACCAAAAGCTCTAGTTTCCAATCTCGAATATTCAAAACTTCAAAAGTGGAATCATTCACCATGGGTGGTGAATTATTCCTACTTCTAGGTGAATTTTTAGTTTTCTGCATTTTTAGATACCCTTTTGTCAGAAATAGGTTCCTACTCAGTTTTGTAGAATTGGGACTGATTCAAGCATAATGGTGAATGATTCCCACCATGCCTAAAAACTAGCATCAATAGCATTTCAAATGTAATTTCCAAAATCCTTCAACATATTCGGTTCTCACTTTCAGTTTGGTTCATTTCTGTTAAGTTTTGCTTTCATTTCTAATTCATTTCTGCATAATACAATTTTTTTTCAAACAAGTCACACTTCTTATCTTTTGTATTCATAATCAATCAATTGCTTAGCTTAGTTGGATCTAGATAATTTCATTTAGCCTTGATAACATCATACATATATATTAATTTTATTGAACTTCCTATATTTTGGGTGTGGGATCTATCTCTTTTCATTAGGTAAAAGACCCTAATTAAGCAAA
>VDFB02103218.1:103933-134713 GCA_007258455.2 Sequoia sempervirens | reverse complement strand
ATAATCCAATTTATTTCATCTTCCTATGATCAAATTCTTCCAATTCAACTCCTTTAATCTTCAATGGAATATCACCACTCTATCCTTTGTCCATTGTCATTGTTAACTCCTTTGAATTCGTTAATGTTCAGTCAATAGTTCCTCTATTCCTTCATAGACTAAATAATAATTTTTGAATATCAATAATAGTTTCTTAAAATTTCTTCAAAAATGATTTAGATCACTTCAATATCACTCTAAACCATCAATTATGAGGTTCTATGTACTTATCTTACATTCTTAGGATCTTTCACCTAAAAGGAAAGAGATAGAACACTAAAACTGTGGTGGTTCACTCAAATAATGGATTATATGATATGAATATTAAGACTGAATGTAATAATGTGGATGCAACTAAGTACTAAAATTAATTGATTATGAATGCAAAACCTATGAAATATGCAATGTTTGAAAACACAACGTGATATGCAAAAAATTAAATAGAGATGAAAACTAATGTAAATAGAACTAAACAAGGTCAAATAGAGAGCACTTGGGAATTGGATGATAAATTTGGAATACTCTAAATGCTAGGAGAAATAAATGTAAATCACTAGTTGGACTCATTCACCACTAATGGCGAATCAGTCCTATTACTGACGAAAACACCTGGAAACTACTTTCTAACTCTCGTGAACTGCAACCTGACAAAACCAAAAAATTTATCCCTAAGTTGGGACTCATTCACCCTTGATGGTGAATAATTCCTCCTCCAATATTATATGAGATAAAGGGTCAATTCTATAGCTCCAGAACTGCACTTGTCTTCTTGTTGGGTTGAAAAAGTCAAATTTATAGAAAACTAGTTGTAGGTTGTCTTCAATCTTGAAATAGGGTTTGGTTGAATTGAAACACTTTTTTAACTTCTTTACCACCTTTCAACACCTAATATATGGAAAAATCCATATACAATAGTCTACAAACAGACATGCAAAGGGGGAAAAATGGTTAAGGGTTAGAGTATAGCGATTTGCATTGGTTAAATCCCACTTTGGTAATCAAACCCTTAATGAATAAATGAAATGAAATGAATAAGGAATGATGAATAAACAAAATGAAAATGTCTTAAACTCACCACAACCTTGTTGAAGAAATCTGAAGATATATCAATGGCTACTCCAAGATGCTTGATGAATGCTTGATTGAATGATGCTAAGTGCTTGAATTCTTGAGTGAATAGATGAATTATTGAACCTCATGAATGGGGGTTAAAATGAGAATATAAACACTTATTTATACACACTTATGCCCTAATAACCCAATAATACCTCATCATAGGCTAATATAAGGAATTTTTGAATAAAAATTTGAAAGAAATTTTGAATTATTTGGAATTTAGAGCCAAGAGGGACTCATTCACCACCCATGGTGAATGGGTCCCACCTTAGGCTTGTCAGTGGGTTTCAATAATTAAGTCACATTTAATGTTGTTTGTCAGGCTTACATTCAAAAATGCACTTAATTAGGCCTTATAAGGGCATAAAGGGGTCAAATAAAGCATAAGAAAGGTGTAAATAGTGAAATTAAGCCTAGAAAAGCATGAAATATTGTTACAAGACTTCATAAAACTTTAGAATAGGATGTGATAAGTGATGAAAAGGTGATTTTTAGGTGAATTGTAATGAAAAGAGTCTAGAGAAGTGTAGAAATGTGTTACAACCTATGTCATAGAAAAAAGTACCCTTTGCTTGACATGAGAAAAAATCATAATAATTTGGACTTAATGAGGCCTTGATTCAGGTGTTGTGAGGCATTTTATGCATTCACACTAATTCTTAGACCCTTGAAAATTTCATAACATGCTTTTATTCATGTCTTGTAAAGGTGTTGTAAAGTGTTGTAAAGAACTTTCACTCTTTTCTAGACATAATGAACTCATTTTCCCCTGATTCAACATTATAAAATGTGTTTAATAACATTATCACATCATTTTAGAAGGCTTGTAACTTAAAATTAATGATAAACTAGTGTTGTAATGTGTCCCACATATTCACATTGGTTCTTGTGCTTTCCTAGGTTATGTGGACCTCATTTTAGTGTTGTAAAGTGTATTTAATCACATTTTCACATTGAATTATGTGTCTCAAGCCCTAATTGACCTTTGCATCATCACTAATAGGCCCCTATAAACCCATATTATCCATTCTAAGGTAATATTTAATAAAATACTTGACAAAGATACAATCTAAACCTTACTTCCTTATCTCTGGGCATTTTAGTTGTGAAAATGGCTCCTATGGGACCCGTTCGCCATCCACGGTGAATCAGTCCCATCCACATGGTACCCATTCACCATGGGTGGTGAATGAGTCCCATTTGGCCCAATTTTGACCTTTGAGCAAGAAAATTTGAAATTTAAGTTTATTATTTTCACATGTCAGCCTTAGGGATCTAATTTGGGTTAATATGGTAGATTTCATATCAAATCAACTCACTAAAAAATAAATCACATTAATTTTTCATTATTCATCCATCATTCTTCCATCCCAATTCAAGAAAGTTAGGGTTTCATCATTTCAAGTCATTAAGATAAAAAAATTCAAACATTCAAGGATTGAATCTTCCTCCATTATTGTAGAATTTCAAGATAAAAGATCATGCAAAGGTAATTAAATCCATTATTGAATGTTTCATTCCATTCTTTCATTATTTTGGTTTAATTACCTAAAAGGGGTTTGACTAAGGAAAACCCCCAAGCCCTAACATTCAACATTTCTTCTTCTCTTCTTGTTTATTTGCAGATTTAGGTCTGTTGGAACCTTGGAAATCATGAAGATTCAAGTTTCAAGTTGTTCATGTCTTCCCTTCACTCAACAATTCAAATATCAACAAAAAATCATTTTCAGGTTCAAAGATCAAAGTTTCAGAAGCAGACACTTGTAGCAAGCCAAAGTGCAGACCGAAAGCTCTGGTTTCCACTCTTCAATATTAAAAACTTAAAAAGTGGACTCATTTGCCATGGGTGGTGAATTATTCCCACTTGTAGGTAAATTTTTAGTTTTTTGCATTTTTAGATACCCTTTTGTCAGAAACAGGTTCCTACTTAGTTTTGTAGAATTGGGACTGATTCGAGCATAATGGTGAATGATTCCCACTAGGCCTAAAAACTAGTATCAATAGCATTTCAAATGTAATTTCCAAACTTCTTCAACATATTAGGTTCTCACTTTAAGTTTGGTTCATTTTTGTTAAGTTTTGCATTCATTTCTAATTCATTTATGCATAATACAATGTGTTTTCAAATAAGTCACACTTCTTATCCTTTGCATTCATAATCAATCAATTGCTTAGCTTAGTTGGATATAGATAATTTCATTTAGCCTTGATAACATCATACATATATATTAATTTGATTGAACTACCCATATTTTGGGTGTGGGATCTATCTCTTTTCATTAGGTGAAAGACCCTAATTAAGCAAAAGAGACTTACCATTCCTAGTACCAAAAATCTATGGTTAAAAAAAACTTCACAACACATTAACTAGACTTTATAATTTGAATTTAAAGGACCTAATGTGAATGCATAAGTTCATGCATATTGAGAAGGATCCAAATGTACTTACGCTAGCAAGATTGAATAACAACAATTAAGAGGTATTATCAATTTCCCAGTATGAATATTCCATGACAAACTAAACATAATAACAAAGGAACACAAGTGTGAAAGACAATGAAAGAGACAAGAGGAAAGGGAAAATTCAGATCAAGCTTCAATCATTTGTTCAACTAGTTGTGAATTAGATCTAGGCTATTTTTCTGAAAAATACAATACATAACCACTTTGGGGTGAAAGAAGTCATGGTGGTTCATCGGGTGAGAAGGCCCAAAAGGGTAAACTGCATACGCTAGTTGGTATGCACTCGCAAACACATAGGTGGCTATGGGGAAATTCATGCCACAGAATGGGCTTCCTACTCAACCATTTCAAATTTATACCTCATGATAAATTTAACAACATGCCAAAAAGGTAAAAATTTTGTTTGTGCTTCATGATACAAGAAAATCTTCCTATGCTTAGAACTCATGAACAAAGAGGTGGGTACCACATGCATGTGAGTTGCATTATGCAAGGTGGCAAAGATGTAAAATGAAAAAATGTGAAATATAAAAGATGTTCAAAGGAGTCTTGTTAAGTTCATGCGAGGTCTATTACTTAGGTAACATTGTGTCTAATGTCTCCAAGAGAAGACCAATAAAAAAATAGTATATTCACAACTTAGGGGATGTAGTGTATAATATTAGACTGCTAAGAGGAATGCAATATGCTAAGATAAATAAAAATTATGAAGGAAATCATACCGAATGTCATTCACAAAGTGTCAAACACATATTATGAAGTGAAAAGATTGCATTAAGAGCCAAGAATGCAAAATTAATAGTTAAAAGTAAGGTTGCTTCATGTGGTCAAAAGAGAAAAAAAAAGAAAAGGAGGGTTACCAGCCAAAAAGGAACACACCAAACACATAAGGGATCTATGGATTTGGGGTTAGTATGTTCGTTGCTGCAATTTTGTGTTAAAGAGCTTAGAACTATCATCATTCCCTAAAGCACAGAATAATGACACAAAGAGAAAAAAAATAAAGTATGTTTTGGGTCAACATGGAAGAGACATTGTGGTTTCAATGGTTTTGCATCATTCCCAAAAGGAAAACACAAAAAAAAAAATTAAAAAAAAAATGGTGTTTTGGGTCTGCATGGAAGAGACATAGGGTGTCTCTATGCTTTGTGTCATTCCCAAAAGGAAAACACAAAACAAAAATGAAAAATGTAAAATGTACGACATATAGAAGAATAGGGGGACAAATAGAAGAAGTGCACAAAGAGGGAGATAGCATCAAACAAACATTACGGGGGAACATGATATGCACATAAAAAAAGGGAAAATATAAAAGGGGCTAGTAATGAAAATGTAAGTGAACCATTAAATGAGTTATTAGCTTCTCAATCTCAGGAAATGTAAGTAGAAAAGGAAAAACACAGTTAAGAGAAAGGGAAAGATGCATCACTAGTACAATGCTAACAACTTCTTGCTACCATCGAATGTGAGGAAAGAATGGGCCAAGGTGGGTGATGGGAAAGGAACATGCAATAGTGATAATAGAAAATTCTACAACTATGGCATGATGATGGGGTTTTGTCTTAGGTGATGAAAGGAAATCAATCGGTATCAGTGAAGTGATATTTTCTTAGTATGTCCTTCAATGTCTGACATTTTTTAGTTTGGTGTCGAAGAACACAATGAGATTTGCAATATGGTATGTTAGAGTCTTTTGGAAAAATGACCAACCTATTTGAAGGTGGTAAGAGTATAAGGTATTTGTTTAAAAGTAGTTGCAGTATCATTTCACATTCAGGTGGTGGATGGATATGAAACTTGAGTTTTTTCAATTTGTAAGGTATTTTTATTTACTAGATTCTCCTTTTTCATGAATGAAAGGGAGAAGAGGACCCATGGGTATCTTAGCATATTTATCAGAGGAATTAGGTAATGGTTGTTCACATGGAAGGAGTATGTTCAAGTCAAGAGGAGAATCAAAGATCATTGTACCATCATTCCAAAGTATCCAATATTCAAAAGGAGGCTTGTCAACATGATGAGGATCTTGATATCCTAATCTTGTTGTGTTTTCATTTGTTGGTTTTTGTTCTAGAAGTTGGTGAATGTCATGTTTGGTTGTTGTATCACATCCTTGTTTTCTTAAGATAGTAAATCCTTTACCATATGTTTCTTCAAGGTTGATTGGTGTGCTTGTAACTTTTTGATTATAAAATGGTTGAGGATGTGGTTATGTAGAGGAAATAGGTCCACCTGTTGAGGGGAACTTACGTCTGTCATTGATTTTGGGTATCCAAAGTTATCAGGAGGTTCAATAGTAAGAAGGTTTGAATGTTTCATGGATGGATAGAAGGTTGCATTGGCTTCAAGGTTTCCAAGGTATTCATTTAAGAACTTTTTCATGCTATCATCATCTTCCCCAATGATTTCCACATCATGAGGAGGACAATCATAAGGAGTTGAAGGAGCATGAGGAAGGTCAAGGTCATTAGGATCATAGCCAAAGGCACAATTGGACATGTCTACTAAGGATTTCAATGAATTCCAAAACTTGTTAAAAGAAAAAGCCATGATGAAAATGAATAAAAGTAAACTAATATGAAAGAAAAAAGAGAAAACATATAATCTAGAAAGTATAACAAAAAGTAACTACAGAAAACTCTAATGCAGAAAATACCAAGAAAATGCCTAAAAATGTAGTTTAAAATGTGCAGGTGGACTGATTCGTCCATGATGGTGAACGAGTCCAGGTATAAGATTTTTTATTTTTTATCAAATAAGCTAAAATTATTTTAATGCTTTTTAGATGCAAACTGAAGATCAAAATTTAGAGTTTTAGTTTTTTAATGATTTGATATGCAGAAATGAACTATAAATGAGTCTTTCACTAATGAAATTTTAGAAACCCTAAGATGCAAAAACAAAACAAAACCTAATTGAATGTTGATGCAAAGGACACCTAGGACACAAGATCCAATTAAAATCAGAAAGAAAAGGTGTTCAATACGCAAGTTCACAAAAATGAACCATCTATTTTGAGGTTCTATGCACTTCTCTTACACTTTTAGGATCTTCCACCTAAAAGGAGAGAGATTAAACACTAAACCTATTGTGGTTCACTCAAATAAAGGATTGTAAGATGTGATTAAGAGTAAATTCAATAGTTCAGATGAATCTACATAATTAAATTGATTGATTATGAAATAAAAACCTATGAAATATGCAATATTTGAAAACATGAGGAGATATGAAAAAAATGAAATAGAGATGAAAACTAATGTAAACAAAATTGAACAAGGTAAAATAGAGTGCACCTAGGAATTTAATGATAAATATGGAATGCTCTGAATGTTGGAAGAAATTAGTGTAAATCACCAATGGGACTCATTAGCCATTGATGGTGAATTAGTCCTTCTACTGACAAAAACACTTGAAAATTGATTATTGACTATTAGGAACTAGAATCTAAAAAAACCAAATTTTTCATGCCTAAGGTGGGACTCATTCACCACTAATGGTTAATCAGTCCTCCTCCAAGATTCTTTGAAATGAAGGGTCAATTCTATAGCTACAGATCTGCACTTGTCTTCGTATTGGGCTGACAGAGTCAAATCTACAGAAAACTGGTTGTAGGTTGTCTCCAAGCTTGAAATAGGGTTTGGTTGACTTGAAACACTTTGTTGACTTCTTGACCATGTTTCAAAACCTAGTTTCTTGAAAAACTTACATACAAAGTCTTGCAAAAACACATGCAAAAGGGGAAAAATGTTTAAGGGCTATAGTGTAGGGATTTTCCTTGGTCAAATCCCACTTTCGTAATCAAACCCTTAATGAAGAAATGAAATGAAATGAACTAGGAATGATGAATAAATAACATTAAAATGTCCTAAACTTGATGAATGCTTGATTGAATGATACAAAGTGCTTAAGTGCTTGAGTGAATAGGTGAATTAGTGAACTTGATGAATGTGGGTTAAAATAAGAAGAAAAGAACTTATTTATACACACTTATGACCTATTAACCCAATAATACCTCATCAGAGGTCAACATAAGGAATTTTTGAATAAAAACCTAAAAGAAAATTTGAATTATTTTGAATTTGCAGCCAAGAGGGACTCATTTGCCACCAATGGAAAATGAGTCCCACCTTAGGCTTGCAAGTAGGTGTTAGGAATTAAGTTATGGGAGGGTGCATGAAGTTGGGTACCAATTTTCTGGCCACTTTTGCAAAGTTTTTTACAAAACACGCTCACGTTATAATGTGCTCACGTTATTTCAAGTTAAAAACAAAGAAAAAAGTGAAATTATTTGCCTTGGAATACCAACCCAAAGGTTATAGGGTATTCCCAATAAGGCTAGAGATGTGTTTTTGCAAATTCTACAATTTTTCACATAATCAGATTCATGCTCACCATCAAGATTGCATCTAGTTCAATATCGAACAAATCCAAACATGGGTAATGTTAGGTTCTCTCTTAGCTATCCAATGATGTAATTTTTTTCACTTTTTGACAATGTTAAGCCTTTCATCCATAATTTATTTTGTTTGTATGTATATTTTTTGCCAAAAAGCAGTGTTTGGTGTTTTTTGTTCAAAATTTCAAATAAATTACATTTTTAGAAACTATACTCCATTCTACAAATTTAAAAAATTAAAAAAAAAAAAATTATTTTTCAAAAAATTTTAGGGGAGCACAGCCAAAATTCTGCTTTTCAGGAAGTTCCCACTTAGAAAATTAGTAAAAAATCAAATATTCATTAAAAAATTATTAGAAAATTGTGCATCAACTAGATGTTGTTAGCTAACTTCTGACTATAGCGATTTAAAAAATACTACAAAAGTTCACCATGCTAGGTCATACAAGAGTTGCTATGTTATGTTTTTCTAACAAAAACAACACCAATTTGTGTACATCCCTCTTTTGAACCCCTTAATCCCAACCATTTTCAAAATAAATTAGAAGTTTAGAAATTAGACTCAAAGCACTTTTATCCTTGGTTTTGTTCCATCTCAAAATTTTGAGCGTAACTATCCTCAATTTCACCTGCAAGGTCAACATTTCCCGATTTCAGAAAAAAAAGTGGCCACTTAAGCCCCCTTTTTGGGAACCATCTTGGTGCACTTACCCTCATATTTAATTTTTTTTTCTAGGTTTACATTCAAAAATACACTTAATTAAGTCTTATTAGTGCATAAAGGGTCAAAGAAAGCATAAGAAAGGTGTAAAAGTGAAATCAAGCCTAGAAAAGCATGAAATATTGTTACAACACTTTAGAATAGGACTTAATAAGTTATGAAAAGGTTATTTTTAGGTGAATTTTAATGAAAGGAGTCTAGAAAAGTATAGAAATTTGTTAAAACAATTCATAACACCTTCACAAGACGTCATAATTTCAATGTTTAGGATGCAATGTGAATGCATAAGTTACATTGCAACATTAAATCGGAGCAAAATAAATCAAACATCACAAGAGAAAGACCTAAAAGACCATGAAAATTTCAATGATATATTTTTATATGGTACACACTCCAAGGCACTTTTCAAACTCTTCAAATGCTCAATGGATCAAAACATGCTTACAAATTTTATCTTATACACAATTGATTTTAGAGTATGTGTAGGATCATGATGGGTATGTGTAGAGTATGTGGTTGATGAATTTTTTTTAACCCAAAATTGATGAAATTAAAAGGTTTTTAAAAGGATATTATCAGCTTTCCACCAATATAAATTATTCTTTACTTTGAATTTAATAAATAATTATTATTCATTTTCTATTTGAATTACGACTAAAGTCCTGATTGATAGACTAATTGAAAAACATCTATAGATTTCAAATGGTATCACATTTTTTGAATTTGAAACATGTGTCACATTTTATAATTTGCATACTATAGAATTAAAAAAATAAATTTGAATTTCATGAATTTTTGACCAAGTTAAGGTGGTCCGACATACGAGTTTTTATATTTTTTAAAAGTTGTAATAAATAATTCATAATTAACTATTTACTTGGAAAAAAATTACAAAAAATATTCATCACATCAGGACATGAGTCCGCTGCTTATATCTAAAATATTATAACAAAATATTATCATTTTATTATCGTTAGGCTGGTTAGACAAACACCTACTTATTTTTCTTTGAAATTTAAGTACTACTACATTGAAATTTTACATTTTCACCAAATAGATTTTTATCTTTTAAAAATAAACCTAATAGTTTATAAACTATATTCAACTTTCTATAGATTCTATTGTTACATATTTTTAAAATAATTTTAATAACATATTCAAATTTTTGCGTCAAGTTGCCTAACTCTCATTTTTTAATTTTTTTTGCCACTTAAGGGCCTTTTTTCCATGATGATCCTACACATACCCTTTCCCTATGACAAATTAAATGTTGCATATATAAAAAATATACTAAAAAACATTCTAGTCAACATAGAAAACCCTAATTCGGTCCACAAATTATCATGCTAACATGTTTTCTTCATGTTCCTTTTCCATAACCTCTAATTATTCATTCTTCACATTCCATCATTGTGCTAGCCTCTGACATGTTGTTCATTAAGGGGAACTTTTATAATTTTCTGATAATTCTCCCCCTAAAAACATGACAGGTCTAATTTCTAGAGGATTTTCATACTAGATGAGGGAACAGACACATCAGTAATTTTAGGTTCTTCTACTTCTTTCTTCTTTCATATCTTATTAATTTCTTACTTCATCTCTTCATTGCAAATCTTCTTTACTGGTTCATTCTTCTCTACTGAGGAGACTACTTTCCCTTCTTACTTTTGCAAACCTTTGAGATATGTCCATGTTTGTTACAATTATAGCAGACAACACTTTTCTAATTAGTCTGAGCTCCATTACTTCTCGATCTACATTGATTTGATTTGTGTCCATATTTTTTATAGGTATAGTAGTAGCCATTAAAATATTGATTCATTCTTCCTCTATTAAACCTTTTCATCATCACCTGAATGATCATTCTCACTTGAGATTTGCATTTAGTAGTTTTATTTCCAAATTTCTTACATCCAAACCATTGTCTGGTAAAGGGAATAGAAAACTAATTCTTCCTAGTCCTGCATTCTGTTACCTTATGACCATATTTATTATAGGAAAAAAAATACCATTGAAATATCGATACCTTTGTGCATTAGTTTTTCTAATAGGCGATCTCCTTGAAAAATTTCTTGAATTTCCCTTTTGCTTCCCTTTGTCCAAATTCATTTCATTGTCCTTAGAACTTTAACCTACATCATTTCCCAAGACAACTTTGTCTTTACTTAGTTTTTATCCTACAAGTAATTCTCCAAGATTATCGTAGCTAGATCTCAAGTTATTCTCATAGAGTTCTTCCTTCTCGAATTCTACTCTCAATTTTACTACCTCCTATTCAAGTTTAGAGTATTCATCAGACTTATTCTACACCATTGTGTTCGAAAATTCTTCAATTCTCTTATTTTCTTCTACAAGCACTTTCAGTCTAATTATCTATTGTTTTAGTTGCTTAGTCACTTCTTTGTGTCTTTCCTTGAATTTATTTAATTGGTCTTTCATATTTTGGACACATTCATTTCCTTCATCAAGATTATCTTTCATAGCTTTTTTTTCATTTTCAACTTTGTCAGAATCCTCAAGTATAGTCCAGAATTATTTATCATTCAAGGAACCAAAGCTCTAATATCAATTGTTAATAGGTGCAGGACAACTAAGGGGGGGGTGAATCATTTGTCATAGAAATTAAAACTTAAAACTTCAACACTTATCAATTCCACAACCACACTAATATATTATTAAGCATGAGCATGAAATATAGAAAACAAAAAATAAAATTAATACATTGAACACCAAATTTTACGTGGAAAACCAAAAGAAGGAAAAGAAACAGTGAAGATTAACTCACAATATAGAATAGTTCCAAAACTTAATAGATAAGGTTCACTACCCTAAAAAGGACTCACTGTCCAAATACAAAAGCTCACTGCTTACAAGGGAGGCTCACACCTACAAAAAGATTCAAAAAACAAAATTGGGCTTCATAGCCACACTGAAATGAAAATAGTGCACCTAAGAAGCTTTGATGTAGTTTTGGTGATGCTTAATAGACTGAATTAACACACTTCATCATTTTTACACTTCTTCACTTTCACATTCACTACTACTTCATTTATTTACACACACACACTTTAATCTTCAACCCTATCAAATATATCTACTTGATTCATCTACAAGCATCATTTAGGTCAGCCTAATTATATGCATTTCTTTGCTTACCAAAAATACTAAACTATTGGCTTCAAGAATTCAAAAAATATTCCCAAGTGGCAATTCCAATGCTTAATACACTACATCATGTTAGCATAGACCTAAGATAGGTCTTATATATATCTCCATAAAAAAATTAATTCACCATATCATGACTAATTCAAGAAGTCAGCCAAAAATAGACTTCATTACAAAAATTAATCAACAAAATAATGCCAATACATTATACAAGGCACTAGGGAAAAATAAATTCTAAACATACATGCCTTTAGCAACCACAAACAATTTCCCAAAACCGCATGCAATAATTGTCAACTAGGGAGGATTACAGACTAGAATACCATAGGGTATAGCTTGAATACTAGTTCAAATACTAGAAAAAAATACTGGATCAAGCACTGAATTATACTTACAATCACAACATGGTGACATCAATGACACCACAAAACTATAGAGATGATCATTTTTCTCCATTCCTCCTACATAGGTGAGCCACTAAGCATGAAAAATGAGAATCTTATTAGGCTCCCATACCATATCAAAGCTATCTCTCTAACAACTTGAGTCAAGCACCACAAAATATAAAACAAAACAAAAAAATCATAAGGCCTTGAAAAGGGTTCGAGCTTCATGAGGTTAGTAATTTTTGTTATGTTAAATAGTTATGAACACAAATGTGAGTAAACATGTTCAAGGGGACTTTTCTTAGTTCACATAAGGTGTAGTCTTAGGGAACATTGTGCCTAATGTCTCCAAGTGAGGACAAGTCAAGGATAAAATATCCATAACATAAGGAACACAATTTGTAGCATCACCACTAAGAGGAAAGTTGTATGCTAAGAAATATCATTCTCTCATATGACATCAAACCCAATAAAACCACCAAGAAAAAGATACATCACAAGAAGAAATAAAATTGCACAATGAAACATAAGAAATGCAAAAATTTTGAAAAATAATAATGCCAATGTATGCTCCCACTTTAAATAAATTGCTAACACCATTGGTGTTAGAAATAACATTAAAGTAGAAAATAGTCAATGCTAAACAATAAAGAGACATGATAGCTTATTCTAAAAGCCCTATGCCAAGTCATATCTTTCCAAATGAAGCTACATCATAAAACATAGAGGAAGGGGTTGCCCCCAAAATGAAATCCCAAATCATATAAGGGATCCACATATTTGGGGTTAGTATTTCTTTGCTACAATGTGATTATAGAGATTGAAAATGTCATCATTCCCCAAATACTCACAAAACATGAAGAATGACACATAGAGATTGAAAAAAAAGAAAAATATTTTGGATCAACATAGAATAGATCTAAATGTCTGGATGCCTTGCACCATCCCCAAAAGGAAAACACAAGTCCAAAGAAAAGGTAAATTTTTATGACTTATAGAAGAATGTAGATACAAATAAAGGAGCACACATCAAGAGAGATACATTAAATAGAAAAGTACAAGGGGATCACATTATGCATATGAAAACACATAAATAATATGAAAAGAAAAATAAAGAAAAGACTATTAAGGCACATGTGATTCAACCTATAGTAGGTCATCCACATCTTAATCTTGATCACTATATATGGAAGGTGGACAACTAGACAAGGGGACAACATGAAGTGTAGAACTAGGACAAAGCTATCTAACCCCTTGCCCCACTAAGTTTGAGACATGGATGAGTTGAGCTAACTAATGAGAATGAGCTCCTCGCAATAAAGAGAATTATTTGAAATGAATGTAAAGTATCTAATAGTCAGTATTCCATGATCCTACAACTATTAAATGGAAAAAAGCAAAGTCCATGTAATTTTTATCCAACCATTTTATCATAAGAATCATGATCATTAGGATAAAATTCTTACAATATTACCTTTAAGGTAGCACACTCATTAGTAAGGTTCCCAAGAGATATATGATATGCACAATAATTCATGTTCTTACGCTTGTTACCCTTACTAGGAGGTGGAAATGTAATCCATCTTGCATGAATAAGGTGTTCAATTTTCCATTCAATTTGTGTTTTAGTATGTGGGAATTGAAATATTTTGAGTTTATAAGGTTTGTATTTGTATACATACAAATAATCGTAATTAACATTATGCATCTAAATCTAACTAATTAACATCAAATTCATCTACTAAATATGTAAATTTATTTATTAGATTAATTCACTAATTTTCATCCCGTTTCATTAAATAAATCAATTTATTTAATCAAAATCCTAAATTCATCTCATGTGATTTAATAAACCAAATTATTTAAATCAAACATCAAATCCCCTAATTCCTTCAAGTTAATTAATTTTGTATTAATTAACTCCTAATCATCATTACCCATCCTCTATCTTTCTATTTAACCTTGGTCAAACCCAACCCTTGATTAACTAACCCACTTGCACATGAAAATAAATTCTTTTAATTAACTAATTATCTCATTTTCCCTCACGAAAGAATATTCTAATGGAATATTCCTTCATTAAATCCATTTATTTGAATTTCTTGCCCAAAAAATTTCCCTCCAACACATCTCAACCATATTCATTTAATGCCTTTTACAAATGCAATAATCTCTCTTACACACCTCTTACATCTCAACCACATACATTAACTATGAAAATTCTCCAAACGTTGCTCCATCCTCACCCATTATATTTGTGACAAGTGTTGCAATCTTATTGAATCCAAAATCATCCACAATCATCTATAATATTAGCATTATCACTATAGGAACTTTCATCTTCATCTCCATCACTTTCGTCTTTTTATCTTCATCACCATCTTCAAAGGGTCAAGAAGGTTATCAAAAGGGGTTGGGAAAGGGCTACTTTCCACATAAAAGTAGAACCAATTCCCCTATGGGATGATGGTTTGAGTAGTTTAGGAATAGATTTATGTTCATCTTTCTTGTAGTTTCATGTTAGTTTGATAATATTTTCATTTCCTTTACATTGATCAACAATTTCATGGCAAAGGATTTTATTTCATTTGTTCAATATTTACTAATTTAACTCATATTTGTTAATCTTTAATAAATGTAGATTTTAGCTTTCATATTTTTTCACCCACCATGGTTAAGGATTTGACAAAAAAATGTTTATTACATCTTAATTTCCTGAGCTTTCTTTTTGCAAAAAATCTAGGTCAACATCAATGGGTGTACCAACGAAAATCCACTGTCATCCATCTTTTTGAATATATTCTTGCTATCATTCACCCTATTGATATTTCATTGTCTAGTTATCCATCGTAACCATTCCATTAATAGATGTTTGGAGTAGAAACACAAATAAATAAATACTCAGATCATGTGTGATTAAGATCTATTCATTTTCATACAGAGATTAGTTAAAAAATCTAGAGACATGCATCAGAATGTTATTATTCAGAAATCTTGGAGACAAATTCTCACCATGAAATTAATAATGTCCTCATATTACATATATAAATTTCAAGAGTCAATTTGAATATCGTAGCCTTGCTATGGTCAAAATCAAATGCTCCTTCAAATATGCAGCCTCATTAAAAAAATGTATGAATCTCAATCATATGCATTCAAACTAATTTCTCAAAAGTGTCTGAAGCCTTTTCCAAGGAATCTTATTCTGTCAAATAGTTCATGTTCCCTCTATATGCTTCCATTTTGGCATAGGAAGAGAGGCGACAGACAAAGTTTGTGTTATCTAGATTTACATCTACAATTGCATTATCTTGAAAGTTTCTAAAAGTCATTTTGTTATTGAAGTGTGATGAGATTTATCCAGAGTAATATGACATCTATAGATGTATGTTGTTGATATCTAAATCCTTGTAATGGTGTTAAAATTACTTAAGATATAGAGATGCAGTACGATTGAAGTGTTGGTATCATATTCTCCACGATATAGCTTCTATATTTTTTCCTCTGATATTGGTATGTGTGAAATGAAAATTATTGGTATTGGTCAAATTATGCTTGATCCATGAAGAAATGAAACATAATGGAGCCACTAATACTCGGATATCAACAAGATCATTCAAATAAAATTGAAGCTAAACATTTATCAAAACCTAACATACTAAATTATCAAATATTTTAAATCATATACTCTCATCCATCTAAAACTTATCCTATTGTAGAATTGGTTTCACAGGAATCTGTAGGATCATGATAGGCTAAAAGTGGTGATATGATGGGTATGTGTAGGGTTTGCGGCTAAGGACTTTTTTTAACCTAGAATTCATGAAATGAAAATGTTTTTTAAAGGAGATTCCTAGCTTTCCGCCAATATAAATTATGCTTTACATTGAATCTAATAAATAAATATTATTCATTTTCTATTTGAATTATGACTAAAGTCATAATTGATAGGCTGATTGAAAAACATCTATAGCTTTCAAACGATATCACATTTTTTGAATCCAAAACATGCATCACATTCTATTCTTCACATACTATAAAATTTTAAAAAAGATTGAATTTCATGAATTTTTTACCATGTTAAGGTTGTCAGACATACAAGTTTTTATATTTGTTAAAATTTGTAATAAAAAAATCAAAATTAATTATTTACTTGGAAAATAATTACAAACACCCACTTCTTTTTTTTCCCTAAAATTTAAGTACTACTACATTGAAATTTCAAATTTTCATGAAATAGATTTCTTTTTTTAAAATAAAGCTAGTAGTTTAGAAACTACATTCAACTTGCTACAGATTCTATTCTTACATATTTTTGAAATAATATAGATAACTTAAATTCAAAATTTTACGTCAAGTTTCCTATCTCTAATTTTTCTGAATTTTTTTCCACTTTAGGGCCTGTTTTGTCAATGATGATCCTACACATACCATCATTTTTATGCATAACAACAAACCTTTCCCAATCCCATGATTAGTGATCTTGTTTCAGTCGATTATATGGAAGAGAATTGATGACACCATTGTGATTGATGTAAGAAAACCTAGTTTATGCTAAAAATGAACAGTATGCAAGCTAAGTTACCATGATTTTATGCTAAATGATGAAGATATATAAATGTTGAGATAATTCTAAGCTAATTCTAAGCTAAAATATTCAAAACCCTAATCTATAAACAAGCTAATATGGATGCATGGAAGCCATTAATGGATTCTCTAAGCTATTATGCAATTAAAACTAAGATAAGCTAAAAGTGAATAAATTGAGAGTATGTATGCAAGTGAATTGAATATAATAAGTTTGTAATTGAAATATGGATACATTTGTCTCCAAAAAGTGACCTATTTATAAGAAAGAAAATGAGAAATGAATGGTTGAGATCAAAAAGCTTCATCAACGGTTCAAGATGAAGGGGATGAGAGACATGGATCATGAATTCTCATCAATTGAAGAGAATGCATAATGGGTTTTAATCAAGCACTCACACTTTCCCCAAACAAACACACTTTTGTCCTACTCATATAGGTCAAAGGTAACTTGTTCAAAAGGTTGAAGGTTTAGCTTGTTCAAAAATTCAAGTGAGTTGATTAAAGGAGAAAGAATATTCCTTAGAATATTCCCTTTTCATAGAGGAAAATTAGTTTAATTTCTAATTAAATGAGATTTAGTTATGCAATTAGGGGATTTAGAAGAATTAAAGTGTTTATTCATAAAATTAAATTATTTAATGAATGGGGGAAAGGTGAAATGATATTTAATTAAATAACTTAGGGTTATTTAATTAAATAATATGACTTAGGGGATTAAATAAAATATTTTGATGTATTTAATTTAATAGGATGAAATATTAGCATGAAAAGGGATGAATTAACTTGATTAAATTATTTAGGTTAATGGATAAAAATGGTGCAATTAATTAATTAGCTAGTCTAATTTAATCAATTAAGCAAAAAGAAGATGGGTTTCAAGAGGGAATGATGTTACTTAATCAATGTGATCCATCAAGATATTTTTCAATGTCTAAATTTCCCCCCCTATGAAGAAATGTACTCATTGCATTGGCTCAAATATTGATCTTGATTTTAATGTTGATTCTGATGTTGATGACGATATAGAAATAGATATTGATGATCTATTTGAGATGTTGATAGCCAAGCTAAAGTTGATTGATCAAATTGATTGATTGACAATATTGTTGAGGATTCAAAACAATGGAAGAATTATTTTTTAAATAACATGAGGATTCATAGGGAAAGTTACATCCCCACAATGGTTGATTTGATAGTTTGGTTAAGATTTGCTAGCAAGGCTAGGAACAAATTTTTTTAGATGATTTGACATGAATTTGATTGAAAGATGGTTGGTTTCCCCCTCAAGAGATCGACCAGAGAATAAAGTGTTTTGATCAAGCTCATGATAGGTGAAAATCAGAGTTATGCTTAAGATGCTGGAGATTTCAAGTTTTTTTTAAATCAAAAAGCTACAAATTTTTAGATTGTTGAGTTGAAGATGATATAGTTGGTCCACTATTCCCTATCAGAAGAGGGATTGTTTGTGTGCTAGCTCAGATATTAATGTAGAAAAATTTCATGATGTATAGACAATCATCAACTATGGGTAGCCTCATGTATATTTTGATGTAGATCACATGGAGTTTATGGTTGGATAGAAATGTTAGTAAAGATAGAAGAATAAGAAGAATAATATGGATGGATTAACCATTCATTTTGAGATTGATTCAAAAAGATCCAACAATTCCATGATCCATCGAGACTATATTAGGGACGATGATGAGATAATGCAAAATGCAAGATGAGTTGCTCACACTTCGGGATTGGGATTTTCCATCATTCCATATTTTTTGATATAACACATAAACACAATGCATCAATGTATTGATTACCAAGATGACATTGTATCTAGTGTAATGGACTTTGACTTGACATATAGATAGGATAGGTCTTGTTCACACCTTGACATATGAAAACCTCATTGGAATGCAAGTTATAGGATTATAATATATTGGACATACTCCAAATGGCCTTCCTACACACAACTAATCAAGTATACACCAAGATTATTTTATGAGAGTATCCAAAAGCATAAAAAATGAAAGATAATGATCGATGCCCCATTCCTTTTCTCTAAATAATTTTTTTTAGACATCATTGAGAGGTCCATGGAATGGTTCATTAAGACAAATCATAGTAAAAGATCAAAGACAAACAATTAGTGTTATCTATAACTCTTTCCTAGTTTAAGTTTAGATAATTTGTGATTTCTGAAACTAATCTCCATCATAGGAAGGATACATATTAGGACATGTTTATCAAAGGTTGTTTGATGTTGGGATGATGATGCTAAGATGATTCATTGCTATAAAATTCATTGATGTATTTACCTATGATATAGACTTTCAATTTTGACATTTAAGTTCGCACTTTACAACTTCCTATACTTTTTTTCTACTTGTTTCACCAAAAGTTGAAGTTGATGATCATTTATTATGAATGAAATTTTATTGTAGGTGACAACAAAATGAGATGGATGGGTTTTGGATTTTCTAGAATATTTCAATGTTTTTGGTATTTTGAAATGTTTTGAGGTGGCTTTTGGTATTTTTGAAACTTTATGCGAATGATTATGCTTTTCAATTTTTTTGAGGTTGTTTAGGGTTTTGTTAATGTTCTAAGGATTTTTAGGTATTTTGAATGTTTTCTATTGTTTTTGCATTTTCAAATTTCAAATATTTTTGTGTTTTCTAAAAATATTTGGATGTTTTGGGGATTTCTAAATATTTGGATATTTTTGGGTTTTCTGAATATTTTGATGTTTTGAGGTTTTCTGAGAATATCCAAATTATCTAGATGTTTAGGGTTTTCTAAGTTTCCAAATTATCTAGATGTTTAAGGTTTTCTGAGTTTTGAACAAGAACCTAACCTAAAGACCTATCTAAGGGGCCTCGAGAGCTGATAGATTAGCCTTGCCTATGTTATACACACAGAGACCATGTAATTCAAGTGACTCAACCCATTTACAAGATGAAGATATGAATAGGTGAGAGATGCCAATTTATTATGACAGACTCCTAAAGGACTTACCTGGGGTGTCTTGAGGGCACATCAATGATGACCTTGCCTATGTTTGAGCTAAGAGATGACATAGTTTTACAAGAGTAAAATTTATTTTTTTGTATTTTCGATGTTCAACCTTTTTAGGTTTTCTGATGCTTTCTAGATGTTTTTTATTTTTCCTTTACAATTTTTTCAATTTTTTTGGATTTTCGTTGTATAGGATTTTGCAAATGTTATTTTGGAATTTTTGAGGCCAGATTTTATGATTGTCTTTTATCCTTTATGATAAGATGTCCAATGACCTCAATATGTACAAGAACCTGATTGTGACCAATAAAAAAATACCCCCATTGTGGCATGTTAGCCCACTTCGATAAAGGAAAGACATAATGACTGTGGGAATATGCCAAGTAGGACTAAAAGGGTCAGGATACCTTACAGTAAAAAGCCATGATAAGGATGCAAATGAGGGATGAATGGTCATGTAAAGAATGAAAGGGCCAAAAGATCCAAAGAATAGATGGAGATGCTTTATTCATGCAAGGCACCTATTTTCAAAATTTTCACCAAGGTACTTGCCCAAAGCACCATTGAAGTGGTTTTCACTAGAGGACAATTTTTTTCTTTAGATTTTCAATCCTTTTTCTCATATTTTTGATTTTTTTGTATTTTTTGATTCGCACCCTTAAAGATTAGGCATTATTTTTTTGGAGATTCAAGTTGTTGGTTGGCTCTTGCAAGGGTTCTCCTTAAGGGATAGATAATTGGTATTCTTCTGATCCATAGCTTTTTGGTGATGACAAAGGGACCCAAGCACTTAGGCTCAAAATTTCCTTTACTCTCTTGATTGTAGAAGTTGAGAAACCAACCTCACAGACCCCAGTGAACACCTACAAGCAATAACCTGTCACAAAGAAAGAAAGATGTACAAAACAACAAAGATGCTTTGGAAGCCTCAAGATGAAAATTGCATTAAGAGAATGAGTAATTACGATGAGATCAATCCTTAAGAAAGGAGATCAAACCATAAAAAGAAACCCTAGTGTGTAGACTTAATAATTAATATATAATTAATTATTAATGTGCCTAAGTTTAGCATAAGTAAACCTAAAGTGATAAGTGACTTAATTAATTAACTAATATGATTAAATTAATTAAGTTAAATGACTTATTACTCTAACACCCCCCCTAAGATGAACTTAGGGAGTAGCTGAAACACTAGGAAAAGATGCATAAAAGAAAAGATGGGTCCCAAAAATAAGGCCTAATCAAGTACCCATGTACAAATTCAATGCAAACTAAATCAAATGGGGTAAAGAAGAAAAGCATGTGGGAACAAAACTCCTCCCCAAAATGGAATTAAAAAAAAAACTAAGTGATGAAAGATGGAGGACTCCATAAGAGCCCCCAAGGATGCCATCGATCACAAAGATACATGAATGAACCACCCTAGAAGATAGGAATAAAGAGACCACTTAGGCCCCCCATAATGAAGTAGCTCCAAAATGACTAAATAAAATACATCTCCTGAAAGAAGTGAGAGGGAAGAAGACTCATGAATGTAATCTTTGAAGGTGAATAAGGTGTAACCTCAACCAATGAAGAAGTCAAAGTATGTGAAGAATGAAGAGAAACGTCTAAACATGAATGATCAACTAGGTCATGTTGCACTTAAACAAAAGAAACCACATTTGTAGCCATAGAAGTATCAAAAACTATAATAGTAGGTTGAAGAGATGGAATGGTTGGCTAAAGAATAGGATCCGAGGTGAGAAATCCAATGTTTAAGAAGTTAAATGTCTCCTCTATATCACGATTCACACTAGAAGTATGATGAATAGTTGTAGGAACAAAAGCACCATCTGTAGCAAAATTTGTAAAGGAATAATATCGAAATGATTGATCCACCAACCCAATAGCAATAAGCTCTCTACTCTGTAAGTCTCTAATGATAAAAAAATCAGTGTGAACTCCACAGATCTCCCATTGCCTCCATGTGTGATATGATATATGGAAAGAAGGTTGTTCATGAAATTAGGAACACATAATACATCTTGAAAAGTGTTGTCCCCCCAAAAAATAGACCCATTCCTTGTAACACTCATGTATGTATTGTTTCTCATAAAAATAGGAGACATAGTGTGAGGCTCAAAGGAAGTGAACATTTACTATGAAGATGCCATATGATGAGATGCTCTTAAATCTAGAAGTTGTCTCCCTAATCCAAGACTTGAATAAGAACAAAGAGCATGTCCCTTCATATCTAATGAAGAATTTAAAATAGTTGTGCCCCTGTCATGTTGCTTTGAAGAAGAAGAATGAGGGTAAGGAGATGATACAGACATCCTAGAAGGAAAATCAATCTAATGTTTCAGAAAAAGATGCTTCAGCTTATCAATGTCCTTATAGAAACTATGTTTTGCATGTCCTTCCCTCTTGAAATATGTACATGTAACATTATCCTTATTAGATGATTTTTCCTTCAAAGAGGAGGATATATCTAAGGACTCCTTTTATTGCTCATGAGATTTGGAATGCTTTTGTTTATATTTCTTTCCTTTGCCTATAAAAGCCTTCGAATCTCTAGGCTCATGTGATGCGATAAGTGTTTGTGATGAAGAGGGCTTCAACTTGCCCATTCTATCCAACTTGGCCTAGTCTCGAGTGAGAGAAGATGAAAAATCATCAAAAGAAAGCATAGTAAATCTAGTACCAAGTGCATCCCTAGCAGCATAAAAGGTATATACAAAAACTGAATAATTTGGGCAAAGCTTATAAAGAATAGACAATATCAACTAAGAGTCTTCCTTTTGAAAACCAAACTATGAAAGCTACAATCTGAGAGACTTAATAGTTGTGAAGAACTCTTGGATTCTATCGAAATCCTTAGGATTTAAGCCAATAAGCTCATTCTCCAAAGTAGTCAAGATCTAATTGGGTGTATTGTAAGACTCCACATGGAAGAGTAGATATGAAGAAATAGACAATCATAATGTCCCAAAATCCTCATTACACCTATTAAACCATTTTCTCTTTTCAACAACACTTGTAGGTTCAACCTCTGTACCCATGGTCACCTTGTACAACCCTTTGTGCTTCAAATGAATCTCTATTGGTTTTTTCTAACCAAAGTAGTTGAATGAGGTAAGAGGTAAAATATTATGTGAATACATGATGAATACAACCAATTATACTCTCAAAATTAAAAAATAGCTCTTTGATCTAAAAAAATGTCTTTAATTGCACATTTCCCAAGAAAATAACCAAGAAAGATAAAACTGAGATCAAATAAGAATATCAAATACTTGGTAAATATTCTAGAAAATTAGGTATGAGATCTAGGTAAAGGGTTCAATAAACTTTTCGATGCCACAAGAATCACAAAAAACACACCCAGTTCAAAAGTTATGCTCCCTGGACTAAAAACACTTTGATTTGACTTCACAAGCCTATAGAAAAAAATAAGAGAAAAATCTGACAAAAATATCCACCCCACTGGAATGCTGTTGGAATCAACTTTCCAATAGTATCTTGTTTTTGAAAAAAAAAGATTGTATGCCCGATTTATGGTTGATTTACTAAAACTGCTGAAAAAAGGCTAGCAATACCTGGGGCTAAAATTTTTTTGCCTCTTGGTCATCTAGGTGAACCAAGGGGTTGGTGGCTAGGAGCTAATGTTGAAGCCCTTGGTCACCCATGTGACTGCCCTTGGTGTTGGGATGCCGGTGGAGCTAGGCGTGTAGCACCCAATCTTCAATGTGACCGTGACTACTCTACAAAGAGCTTGCAGGGGCTTAAGGTAGCCAATTGATGATGAGGAAGAAATAGGGTGTTGCTGCTATGATTTTCACACTATTAATGGGATTAAATTTAAGAATCAATTCAAATGAAGATTATTGGTTTTCACAATATTTTAATTAGAAAATTTATATTTTACAATAAAATATTATTATAAAAAATTGTACTTGTATATTATCAAACAAAAAATTATAGTCGCTACTAAAAATAATATTCAAATGTTAAAATCAATTTCTCACTTATAAAAACTGTAATATTATTTGAATCGCTAGTTTTTTTTTAAAATAATAAAAAAATAAATTTAGTATAAATATATTTAAAAATCAAAATAATTGTGTCTCTCATCACATGATTAATTTGATATATTATAGATGAATTTCATGTAGTATATATTAAAAAAAATCTAATTAAAATATAATCATTGATTAATTTTTTTAATTAGATTATTAAAAATTAAAATAAAATATTACACAATTATTATCTAATATATTAAATGTTATATATGTTTTTTATTAGAGGTAAAATATGGGTTTTAAGGGGTCCAAAACCCTTTACATTATAAACTATCTTAAATATAAGATAATAACATTAAGCAAAAAATAGCCCAACAACAACAACTCATCAGCAAAACATCAGCCAAAGTGGAGGTCCCCACTAGCAGCACTACATGCTTTTCAAAATATCTTCCACCTCCACGTTGCTTGCTACAACCTTTTTTGCTTCATCCAAAACATCATAAATTTCCTTCCCAAATTCCCCAACCTAAGCTTTAGTTTTGTTCCTAGTCCTAGCTCCAAGTCCATCTGTATTTACCTCAAAAATCAAAACAATACTTTTCTCCACACCCTTCCTAGGAGCACCCTCCTCCTTCATCAGCTTACCAATAGTTTTGACCTCCTTAGTCTGAGCACTTTCTTTACGCTTCTTAGAACTCACCACAAGAGAAGTCACAACAGTATAATTAAATTTATGTACCTCCCCACCTCTCATTATAGTGTCCCAAATTTTCACCATTTGATCCTCAAGCGTGAGGATTCTTCCTTCAAGATTTTGTTTCATTTTGAGAGTTTCCTCCACAACAGCACCCACCAAAGTATTTAAGGAGCCAAAAAACTCATCTATCTAGTTTTGGACAGAGGACCCCTAAGCCGTACTCACCACACCACTAACTTTGACATTAATTTTATTAAGCACATGAAAAAACCATTTAAAAACTTTAAACAAAACAAGGGAAACCTCATGAGCAATTCAAAGCACATCAAACATATCTTCTATATCAATATTAAAAACCCCTTTCCCCAAAGCATCCTCCTCCTCAGAGGAACTAACCCTATCCTAACTAGTAGGGGTGACCTTACATTTTTCACCAACAACTAGAGTCTTGATTTTGTAGATGGAACTTGCAATCTCTTCCACCACCACCTTTCAATTCTTAAGTCTCTCCAAATCCACATCTTTGGTTTCCATAGCAACATCAACATCCACTAACTTTCGTTTCAACTAAAAATATGGCTTAACACTTGAGGAATCATCAGGATAGAGGTCACCCACAAGAGAGGAAATTTCTCCTCCAGAATTTGGCTCGTAGTCCTCAGAATCTATTTCTTCCTACTTCCCTCATCTAGTAGCTTCTTATTCTTGGAAATAGGGGGTAGTGAGGAGACCTTGCCATACAAATCATTCTTCACCTTCACACTCCTCAGAAAATTAGCAACCAATTCCTCCTTTTTATCCCTAAGAAATTTCATGCCATCCATAGCCAGACCAGTAATACTAGCTATAAATTCTTCACTGACTTCAAATTGAGTCCCATAAAGCTTCAACACCCTATCATTCCATCCCTTAGCCAAAAGTGTCATTACTTGAGGGTTATTATCATGTACGTTCTCAAGGTAAGGAATTAACCCTCCTTTCCCCAGCACCTTCTAGAGCTCCTTCTTAACAACTTCACAAGAGGAGAGTTCAGCTTGACTCATATCTCCACCCATGCTGCCATAGATAGTAGAAGATAACAAGTTGAGCACTCCAAACATAGTGCAAAGAAAAATCTTGAAAATAATGTAAAGACCACCCAAAATCTATGTGAGACTAGAAATGGGACAAGGGAAAATAAAGAGCATAGATTTTTGTTCTCTATGACACCTAGCTCGCGTACCATTCGCTTGATTCAAATCTTGCTTACCATCCTCTCTCATTATAATCAACCATGTGAAGAAACACATGCATTCCACCAACCATAATGGGACGATAATCAAATTAAAATTGTCCATCATACTTAATAGTTGCAATAACCTATATAACACAAATGTTATAGAAGATATCCTACCCTCTCTAACACCAATGTTAGTGAAGATATCCACCAATCCATTTCCCTCACGTAGGATGTGCGATATATAACATTCATCAAATGAATTCAAAATATCAATGGAGTCCCTTATCAAAGGCTCAATTTTCCAAGAGAGGTAACCCACTTTTTTAAATTACTAATGATATTAAGAGAATCTCCCTCCAACTAAAATTTCCTATAACCTTTGGTTTGTGCTAGTTTAAGACCATGATAGGCTAGAGTTGAGTTATATAAGTTACATATTATAATATATATTATACTAAAATTCTAAGGTTAATATATTAGATGATAATTTAATACATTAATATAATATACTAAAAATATATTACATTATATATCAGATGTTATATATTATATAGTCTATATATTTGAATTTGTTATTAGATTATTTTTCATATACTATATAATAATTTTTATTTATATTTTAAGATGTAATAAGTAAATAAATTTTTAGAATGAAGATTATCTTTGTTTCACTTGAGTTAAAGAAACAGAATAAAAAGTAATTAATTTAGAAGACAACAAAAAGAAATTTGAATAGTTAGAAAAAATTCATTTAGAAATTCTTAAAATATTTTAGATAAATTCATTCAAGTGCAAAGATTAATTGGTCGGCGTAAAAATTCTTGAAAAAGGTCTTAAAAACTATCACAAAAATTTTTATGCTCAGAACTATCATAAAAAAGTTTATGCTCAAGATTCCTTTATAGTTAGCATTTCTGAAAATGTACCCTTATCCCTCAAAATTTTTTAACTAATAAAATTGAAAAAAACAACAAATTGGAATTTGAAAAATTAAAATATAATGTATTAAAATAAAAATATAATGTATCAAAAAGAAAATAATGAATTCTGATTAGCTGCAAACAAAAATTTAATCACTAGTTAAGATCAAAGTGTATAATTCCATAACAAAAACCAAGAGTTGCAAGGCAGCGAAGTTCCTGCCAAAAAGTTTTAAACTAGTTATGTTTTAGAAAGTTAGAACTAAAAAATGGATGCAAAAGTCTGAAAATATGTTCGATTTTATTGAGAAAACAATGAATAATTCTATTGATGTCTGGGTAATTCTACAATACATACTTATCATAATAGCAAAGGTACAAAATTTAGCCTAGATAAGCCCCCTTCTGAGGAATAAGAAATATAAGTTTTGTTCAAAAATTGTCATAAAACATATAATGTGAAGGCCTAGATCAAATATCAGAAATTTGAATAGAACTCATATGCCCGTTTTGCTGATTATATAGTAGTGGATAGAAGCATTGCAATAGTCATTGGATGAAGACCACAAGGTACATGATTAACTGTTGAAGCTATTGTTGAAGCCTCTTCATAGGAAACATGGTAGACTAATTGGTTTTCTTTTAGCACTTGGATCCTGCAAAAATGGAAACAATAGTTTTAATCTAGCATGAAGCCAAAGTAAATATATTGTCAAATACCTATAAATTGTCCACAATGTGCATAATTGACACGGTCTAAATTACAACACCCTAAATGCAAATCCACATACATACGAGCAAGGTCTTTGTTGAAGAAGTAATGCTTATTGGTAGTGGAGAAAATAAAAGTGATAATGAATAAAAAATACATGAGTAGAAAAGTTATAATTGTGTACATTAAGTAATTGAGCTGATCAGGTACAAAATTCTACATGGGGGCAAAGATATTCTTATCCAAGTAGCTCAAAAAATAATGCGTACACAGTAGCCTTGAATGTTATTTGGCAGTGTAGGTACCAAAAAAGATATACTTTGTAGCATGTATCAAAGCATTCTAAATCTTCAAAGCATTTGAAGGTATAAAAGGGTTTAGTCAAATATGTATCAAAAATGGGGGTTGCTTATGCTATGCAATTTTCTTTCTATCTTGTTTTATAGTGCATTAGCAAACACTTGCATTAGACTTCTTACTTCTAACTAAGAATAAAAATTGTGTCAGATAATATTAGTGTTTCTTGAGCTTTGGAAATGACAATTTTTTAAAAATATAAAAGTTTAATTTTTTTAAAAATATTTCAAACAAACTAAAAGAAGCTGAATTTTCAACGACAATTCATTGTTCCAATAATCCATTTGATAATCATAATATGATCTTCGTGATAATGGTTGTAAATTTTAGCTTACATGGTACAGGCCGTAGGGTATTAATCAACCACATCACTGTAAGAAAATTATTCTATTGAGCACAATCATAGTGGGATCTTCAAGCACAAAACTGAAATTGATTCACTTTTCATTGAATGTAGAGCATGCTCAAGAAATGAATAAAATATAAGACCCCTTTCCCCTAACGCCCCTAGATCGGGTACACTTGTCCATTTTACCATGCCTTAAAGTTAACTGTTGCATCTTACACATGTTTTCATGGTAGTTTCACATTTGTACACAATTTGTTTTGTCTGCCAGCACATATTTCCAGCTATTTGATTTTCTTTTAATCTTATTAAAGTTGCAATGTCACCGCATGTCTTTCTAATGCTTATGGTTGACATCTTGATTATTCTTACTACTTACAATTTTAGTTGTTTTTTCTTTTGATAAAAAATTCTAATGTTTAGGTATGGAAGCCTTTTGCATTAGCATATGCTTGTAATTGTCAAAACATAGACCATGACAGCTGGAGTTGGCTTGTAACTAAAAAGTGGATTCATTTGTTAATTTGGGAAAAAATAAAGTTTTTGGTCAAGGAGTTAATCTCTGATCTGAGTTTCTTTTTCAAGTGACTCAAAAGATCCTAGATGACTGGTGGGGTTTTGGAGAAGATTATAAGAACCATTTTCACCTTTTTTAAAAATCAAGTTACTTGTAAAAGAGGTGTTTGAAATCTTGTTCTGCCATTTAAGAGACTCAGTGGAGTCCAGTTAATTTGCAAAATTGATTCATATTTCAGTAGTAACAGTTAAATAACTGCAAATTGGGCATGCACAAAGTATTGGTGGTCTTGGACAGTTGCTTCTTGAGTATCATTAGCTTGTTGTGCTACTGCAACATTGATGGTGGACATCATTGTTTCAATTGTGTTTTCTGGCTTCCACAGTGGATTGCAGCGTGTAGCTTTGGGGTCAGATTTGGAAGCACTGATATTTTGGGGGTATTGGCATTTGATGCCACTTACAAATTTTGCCTGCTGTTGGAAGCTAGTGGCATGACTAGTTTTGGGGCTGTTATTTTCTTTTGAGGGGTATCTACAGTTGATGGCATTTTGGGTTCTCAATTTTGAAGAAATATGCAATTGATTGAATGTTATATGTTTAAGGGTGTTGAAAGAAATATTGCCATGTTTGAATCTAAATGTACAAAACTAATGAAAGAAATTTAATTTACAACTTTAATGGCAATAAAATAATCTTATGGCATAATTTATGTGTATAAATTCCCAATCCTTGTATGTACAAAATAGGAATGTGAACCCTGCATCATTCATATATCTCTTTCTCTGAGCTAAAGTATGGAGGTTAGAAGCAACAACGCCCAATTCAAAAAACCATTAGAGGGAAAATTTGCAGAACTTTCCCTAGCTGTATGTACAAAAACATAGGAGGCTATGTAAGTAATCTGCAGAATCATAGAAGTATGACAACAACAATTTAAGGTGATCCAAAATTACCATTGGACCAGCTAGTAGGGAAGTTCCAGAATCTGCAATGGTAGCATAGCCTCCAGTGCAGAAGCCTGTAATAAAATGGCATTCATTATTTGAATTCTAAAGTGTCATTAGACTAATATTGAACTATTATAACAAAAAAAGGTCTAGAAAGCATACTGTCTCTTGGACAAGGATGTGTTCAATCATGTTATGGCTGTCGAGAGGCAGGAAGAAAATAAGCTAGGTAGGACATAAGTTAAAAAGATTGAAAAATGCACAGACCTATGCAGTGATGAAAGGATGACACTTACTATCAAAGTGTAAGAGCATCATAAAAAATTAGCTTGTTATAAAATCCAAAACAACTAAGATAGCATTTGTTGTGTGCTTGCACTACAGGAGCAGAGTAAGATTGGCATAGTCAAAAAGTTCATTATAGAGAAGAGACAAATAACATCACCAAACTGGAATAACCTTGTCAACATAAATCTCCTGAAATCCAAGCCCTAGAATGCCATCAAACTTGGGCACCAAGAATGTTAACCTCGTTTCCTTTGTTGAAAACTTGCACTGCATAAATTAAACTTCCAAACACTTGTCTATTCTTGAAAATCATTGCTTCTTTATAAAATTCAAAATGAAATCCTTACCAACAATAAATAAGTAGAAAAAATAGTTTACTGTTAGGAGACAAAGCATATAGGAAGAGGCAGGTAAACTATAAAATAAAAAAGATTGTTTGTTTATTTGAATATTTAGATGTAAAGGACTAAGAACTTCTCTTGGGAAATCAAAAATTTGGAAAATTCAGGAAACTAATTAATTTAAGAAATAAAGTTAAGATAATTAAAGATGAAATTGATCAAAAGATTTTATTAGAAACTCAAATCAGTATAGATTTTATCAAACTATACAAATTACAGATAATTAAAATGTATAAAACAATAAGTTGTCTTATTGATGGTAGGTGCTCTTTCCCTTGGTGAGGATCATTAATTCTTCAATGCCAGAATCATCAACTTCAAATCAAATGAGGAAATTTCTATTGCATTTATCTGAAAGAAGCTTTTATCACATTCAAGTTAGATAGGACAAATGATATGATAAATAGAACTCCAAAAGCCTTTATTGCAAGTAGATCATCATGTTAATTCTGATTTGTTGTGATTGCATAAGCATTCAA